>JANCMC010046990.1:1020022-1062454 GCA_024363005.1 Charaxes varanes | reverse complement strand
TGTCGTCAGTGGAGTTGTCAAAGCTAAGATAGATCGTCCCGCTGGAGTGGTCCACTTCAGGTACAGTTCTTCTTTCTGATATAAGTGATGGCTATTGGGAACAAAGTATTGTTGCATTTTTTATAGATAATTATCTGATCTGCAATTTTTGCTTGAATGACTTTATGAGAAAACTTACTGTTTAACTGTAAATCAAGAGAAAGTGGTTTTTATGACCTTAAATATCTAATCCTGCAATAATGGTGACCATTGTGACTATTGAGACAAAAATTTTAATGCTAAAATATAGACCTATTCAGAAATTCAGCTAGTTCCACCTGATTCTTTGGTGAAATACTTAAATGACTGGGCTGTACTATATTCATTAAATAAAACATTTTTTACAGGCTGAACATGGATTCTTCTGACCGATTAAATGAATGGTCACGAAACCTGAACACTTTAATGCAGCTCGTGAATAAAACAACACACCTCATCAACAAAGAAGAATGTGTTCACAAACATCTCCTGGCAACCGCTGAATAGTTTTAAATTCCTTAACAAATATATTCTTATAAAAAGTTTTGTTTAAACTGCCAGCACTGAAGTTTTTATTTTAACAAATTGTAATTGATTAATAGAAAATAAATATTTAACAATTGCTGCTTGTGTTTTTAATAAATATAAAGGAATATTTGAAAATCTAATTTTGGATTTAACTTAAGACTGGCATGTTCAGGCAAATATTACGATTGGAAATCGAAAATCTTTGCTGCTGAAAATAATTGCACTATCTGTTTACTCAAATGTGGCAGAAATATGTTTAAATCATCTTAAACGTTTTAAGTAAAGTAGGTTTAATATTTAAGCATGATATGTTTAATAAGCATATTTAAAACTCAACTTGATAACATGATGAAATCATAATTTTATTTAATAGAAATAATAATATTAAAAATTACAATAATTAACTAAAATTTTTTATTGTAATGACATTTTTACATAATCTACATTTATTTCGATTAACACTTTTTACATAGTAAGTGCATTTCACTTGGTATGGTCAGAAAGGGGGCCATTACGTCTTTCCCATATCATGCGATGTTTTTGTTTCATATAAGCTTTTCTAGCGTCAGCATATCCACCTAGATCTCCATCTGTAACAAAATATGATGGCAAGTAAGTCAGCACATTAAGTAAATCACAAAACTGTTTAAAATTAATTTGATGTGGAATCTTCCAAAAAACGAGTTCCACCATTTATATAGGCCATTCTTATTTTTTCTATATCATTTCTTTTCACTACTAGAAGTACTTTAATCAATAACAAAAATTGATTGTCTGTAAAGTCACTTTACGGACCATATTTTTACGTGATAATGCCAGACGCATGAACATGTACATCTCTATCGCTTGATCCACGCTCATTCACCAATGGATCAGTCAAATTATTATATATAATAAATATAACTTAACCTATGTCCTTTTCTCTACGCCAAAATGTCACGACGGCCGGTTGGATTATTGAAATATAACAAAAAACCACCAATCAAATTTCTAAAACGAAATAAATAGATCATATTGTATGGTCGGCCAAGAAAGTGCTATTCCATTTGGATGACAGTTCCTACTTAAAGAAAATTTTGCTACGGGTTATTGTTAGAAGTAAATGTAATGTATGACAAGCAAAAATGAGCCTTTTAACTAATTGACGTGCAAACGACATTCGACCTTAGCGTGGCAAATCAATTTCTTGATCTACTATACGTGAGAATATTTTAATTAAATTAAAAAACTATTCCAGTACCTGACGTCCTAATAAGTTATATATTTTCTACTGTCATGAAAATCGCATAAAACTTTTAAGAGCACTGAGAAAGAACTTCCAATAAAGATTATGACAGGCACTACTACACTTAGTTTTTAAAGAAATTAAAAACCTATGTTTTTACGCGTGTCGAAAAAGTCATATGTGTCACATAATTTGAATTATTTATTCTTTTATTTAATGACATTACAAATTTATTACGTAATATCTTTATATAAGTACTAGCTGTGCGCGCGACTTCGTCCGCATAAAATTGGGTGAAAACATTTAGCGTGATGACACATAGCCTATATATAGCCTTCTTCGATAAATGGTCTATCATATACTGCAAGACTTTTTCAAATCTGACTAGTACTTCCTGAGTTTAGCGCCTTCAAGTAAACAAAGAAACAAACAAGCAAACTCTTCAGCTTTATATATTAGTATATATATATATATATATTATATAACAAGGGGCAAACGAGCAGACGGTACTCTTAAGTGACTACCGACGCCCATGGACAACTGCAACAGCAGGGGGATGTCAGATGCGTGGCCGGCCTTTGAGAAATGAGTATGCTCTTTTCTTGAAGGTCCCTAAGTCGTATCCGTTCGGAAATATATATGTATATATATATAATAATATATAGAAAGCTGAAGAATTTGTTTGCTTGAACCGGCTTATTTCAAGAACTACTGGTGTGATTTAAATTTGTTTTTGTGTTAGAAAGCCCATTTATTGAAGAAGGCTGTAAACTTTATACCATCACGCTAATATTGAATCTTTTTTTTTACCTAATATTACGCTGATGAAATCGCGGGTAACAGCTAGTAACTAATAAGAGCAGAAAAACCTAAAAGTTTATTAATCTAATGCTTCGTTAATGTAATAGTTTATTTTGCTTTCATTGCGATGCTAAGTTTCCCAGCGAAGAACGAACGAATAAGTTGTTGCGAGAACTACGTAAAGTTTTCCGTTCGTACCATTTTTGGTACAACTATATTCAAAGTGATATTTCATTTAAGCAATGAGGAAGTACACGAGGAGTTCGTAGCTTAAATAGTGGCCGACATTTGAGTCGATCGTAAGGTTAAGTAACTCTTGCTGTGACCGGGTGATAGATGGGTGACCCATTCTAAAATTGGTTTATATTTGTTATCCGACCTCCTCCGTGCTTCGGAAGTTACGAAAACAGTGGGATCCGATTGATGTCACTCAATGATATGAAATTTTTTTTTAACTTTCACGTAAAACCTTAAGCACTTCTGGGACAAAATGCACCTATTAAAAATTCCCCCCCCCCCCCTCCACTTTGAAGTGAAAATTTTAATTTTAATATCAGATATTAAGATCTGTTCTTCTTCTCACTCGATATCTCCACTGATGAAGTTCGTGTCCATGTGCGTACTATACGCTTATTTAAAGCTATATACAAAATGTTCATTTTTTGTACAGGGACATCTTTTCCAATTAGTAGATGTACCGTCGTTTGACACAGTCTTACAGTAAAATGTATACATGTGTGTGTAAATCGTTTTGCATAGGTGTGCGTGAGGTGTTATTTTAATAATTTAATGTATTAACAATGCATACTTTATAAAAAATATTAACTATCGCGCAACACACTCTATGTAACGCAAAATTTTCGTAAAATGGTGCCGAAAACTTTCGCTTCACGTGTTATAATATGTACATTATGTTATCACCATTGTTTCAATGTCCAAAAGTCTCGCATTGTTTAGATTATTTACCAATTTCAATAGGATATTGGTAAAAATATGTTTCTATGAAAATTTTTCTAAATTTTATTCATCTTTGTTCATGCTTTCATTCTGGAATGCCGCTTTACTGGATTACGGTGAATTGGGTATTGGTTATCGGGAATTTTTTCCATTCATCACCTCTCATATTACTGGATAATATAAAAAAATGTTAACTCTGTATTTTACGCGTAACTGATGTGTGGATTAATATTTATGCATAAATTTGCGTGTGTATTTTTCCATTATCGACGTCTTTGCGTACATATGCGTTCGCGTACGCGTGTCTTGTATTCGTGCGTGTTTGGATACGTGTGTGTATGCGTACGTGCGTGTCTGCGTACGTGCGTGTTTGGATACGTGTGTGTATGCGTACGTGCGTGTTTGCGTACGCGCGTGCAGGTGTCGGCATGTATGCCGGGCGCGAGCTCCAACTCGTCGAGCTCGGGCGGGTCCGGCGGAGCACGTGGCCAGTCATCGGCTGTGCTCACCTCACAGCAAGTGTGCATCGACCAGATGACCCTCGCTGATGTCGATGTACGACTTGTACTAATACTTGTTTCACTGTACTTTTGTTATACGTACGACTACGGGATGTGTAATATTAAAAAAAAAAACTTTTACCCAGCTTCGTAAGACGACAGGCCAATAAATACGTAACGCTGTAAATGTAATAAATGGTAAATCAAATTCGTTTGGGAAATTCGTTCGTTCGTGTTCGAAGTGGGGTTTGTTCTGGATTTCAGGAGTTAGTATGAATGTCTTCGTCATTGATGATTTTGTACATATGTGTATGTATATATATAAAAGTGAATAGTAACCTAACACAAAATCGAAAGCCGCGGTACTTTTGACATGACATTTGGCAAGGGATTAATTTATGGTTAACAGACATCTCCTAAGAAAGAATTTATCGATAGGGCCAGATTAAAGAGGTCCAAAGGCTCTTGCAAGTTTAGACGGCCAAAGTCGCGAGAAACAGGTAATATTCAATAAACTAATAGACAATAACTTTTTGACTGACCCTTTGTCGCAGTGGGTAGGGACTCTGCCTTCTGCTCCGGGGGTCGTGGGTTCGATTCCCGCCTCGAGTCTGGATGTATTATCTGTATATTTATGTATGAATTTATATTTTCTACAAAAAATATATATTTATATATAACAGGCGTCTGTTAACTATAACACAGGCATTAAGCTGTCTACCTTAAAAATAAATTTATTAATTAAAACCATACAAAATATACAATGTTTCCATGTAACACTTTAGAATTTAAATTTCAGCACACTTAATTTAGGGTATATTTTGTGTTGTGTGCGTTTATTCCGTCTGTTAAAGACTGCTGTAAAGATAAAAGCATCTTACAATGTATCAATGTGTCGTGAAGACTCTTTAATAACCTATTTTCTACAAAAATGCCTTAAAACCAAATAAAGTGTTAAATTTCTTAAAGATTATTTTTAAAACATTATCGTTTTCTGAGCTCTCCGAAAAACGTATAACGTAATAGGAATGTATTTCAAAGAAACTGAAAGAAAAGGTCACAGAGGAAGGGGGATATTCGTAGTCGAGGACTTCAGGTCGCTCTTTAAAATCCCCACAAAAATTAATTAAAAACAATACCCAATTAAAATAAAACGAACGTAAAGATTTAAAATACAATTTAAAAACAGTAACAGTTCAGTAGCAAGTTATAATTAAGACATTTTGTAATTTAGCCTAATTAAAGTTATTGCTCAAACTAACTTTCCCCATTACGTACGAAAAGTTTTATTCTTTTTCTAAGTTGTGACTGAAGTACCGAAGCAGTGTAATTATTCCGCATGACATTTTTTGCATTTGTAAATCTTATTTTGAGTTGTTCCGCAATTGACTCATGACACAGGCGAACCTCGAGACGACGTTAACTCTAATTTATACTTATAGCCGATACACACGTATCGATAAAACGTTGCGAAAAAACTGTGCAGTTTTGTCGATACGTGTGTATGAAAAATCGTTGTCAATTAAAATGCACAGTTTTAATGGTGCATTTGGACGGCGCAGCGATCGCTCATTTCGACAGTTCTTCACGAAGCTCTAAGAACATTCGATGTAACTGCTCAGTTTTTTCGCAACGATTTACCGATACGCGTGTAGCGGCAATAACTACGATCAAGATGGGATTACTATAAAACACATAAAAATTCTAATAAAGAGGCCAAAAGGATCGTAACCCGTTTTTCGCTCAATGTATGGTTGGCAATAATTGTCAATTTAATCAGACCACATTAAGAAGCCGATGGCACCTACTTCAACACATTAATAGGTGTCGACTAAATCTTATGAAAGTAATAATTATTTTTTGCTTTTTAGATTCTTGGTGATCTTTTTAAAATTAAGAAACATTTATTTTTAAGTTATTATTGAGAAGTAGATGTATTTTGTCTAATTATGATGTAAGGTAGGACAACTAAACGCACTGCTCTAAGGGCAGGTGAGGTTTAGGAGTAAACGAAATCGCCGTCGATGTATAAATACGTGTACATGAATGTTTAAACTGCTTGACCGATTTGGATAAAATTTCAATGGGACTTCTCTCAAGTATGGCTACGAACCTAAAAAAACGAAACTTCAAAACCGGTTCACAAATGGCGAGTAGTCGCGTAACATACATAAAAAAAATAAACAAACAGTCGAATTGAGAACCTCCTTCTCTGTTGAAGTCTGTTAAAAAAGAAGTAAATTCAGTCAAAAATTTTATTGAAATTATACATTAAATTACAGATACATAGTGTATGTATAACTAAAATTAGCACCACACTCCGGTTACGGGTGTCAACTTATCACATATTAATAACTGCAGTAGGTCATCAGTTCATCTATGGTACAAGGTTTGTCGCAGCATTCGGAAACCACCTGTCTCTTGGCGCGCCCCATGCTGTGAGCTCTGTCTGCAGAGATCCAGGGCCATCCACCAGCATCACCAACGCCTCCCAAACTGCGGTAGGTTGGAGAACGTTTAATTAGGTGTCCCTCACAGACCAGCGCCAAAGCTGTAGCCAGTCGTCTAGAAATATATAAATACATACATATAGATAATACACCCAGACTCGAGGTAGGAATCGAACCCACGACCCCCGGAGCAAAAGGCAGGGTCACTGCCCACTGCGCCAACGGGCCAGCCAAATATAATATTTCGACAAATAGGAAAACAGTTTTTAACCAGTCATCATGTCTAACTCCTACTGTTGTAAAACCTACGTCGACGCGAGCAAAGCCTTGGGCAAAAGTTAATAGAATATAACAATACAAAATTACCAATATTAAATAATTTACTGTGCGGATAATGCAAACTGTAATAGTTATGATTTAATATCTCTTTGTTCAGTGTGGCAAGCATCCTGGGCCCGTAACTCTGCTTGCCACCCGCTGGCACAGACTGTCAACTCACACTGTTTCATTAGCGGCCTGGCATAGAACGCTGTTTATACATAGACCAAGTGATAGAGATTGAGCAAGTTTTCATGTTGCTATTTTTTACAAATATAATGATTGTTGGAGATATAAATGATACTGATAGAGCCTCAATAGCTCAACGGTATGGACTGAAATCCGCAAGGTACCCGGTTCAAACCCCACCGCCGTTGGAGTATTGTCGCAGCCACTCCTAATACAAGCTTTTAATTTAAGCTTAGTAGGAGGGGAAAAGGGAATATTAGACATATCTAAAAAGTATTCCTAATATTCTTAAAAAAAAAAACTGATCTCATGATCGCACTTTGTCTTTATTAGACTGCGCATGAATGCATTTCGAATTTAATGTTACCTATTATATGAATAAATAGAAGGTACTTCAAATATATATTAAGCAAGAACACATATTGGATACAATATTTGAAAGTAGCCGACATGTAAATATTGCGTTTATAGACAAGAGGAAAGATATTTTGTTACGTCACAGTATAGTAGTTGTAAGTACATTAGGTATAAAATAATAACTTAGTTAAACTTATAGCACTACATAGTTTGATTTTTTCATTTCTTCTTTAGGTTCTTAAACCATTAAAAATTTATTGTTAACTGAAATTGCTCCATTGTAGTTACAACGACCGATAACCGAACCAAATACGTATATCAAATAGCACAAACTTTTCGTATATTATATAGGACTAGGTGTGCCCACGATTCGTCTGCGAAAAATTAGGTAAAAAAATAGATTAAATTTAAGCGTGATGCTATACAGCCTTCGTCAATAAATGTACTATCTAACACTGAAAGAATTTTTCCCATCGGACTAGTAATTCATGAGATTAGCACGTTCAAGCAAACAAACAAACTCTTCAGCTATAAATATTAAGTATAGTTAAATTGAAAATTCATATGTTACATTCCGTTTCATGCAGGAAGAGCCAGGCAATTTAAAGGGACACAAACAAACATCATGACGGCATGACAAAGATGCACTAAGAAGATGACCTCTTACAGTTAATAACAATAGATTGTATCATCCGGCCGGCGAAACTGTAAGCATCGTTATTATAAAACAGTCTCAATCTCAATAGTGAATCAATTAGAATATTTATTAACAATCGCAAGAGAGTGCCTCATTGTTTGTGACTTTATGTTAATAAAGCAAATAGAACAAACAATGGCATTTAATCAACAAGTGGATCCGGAACGATACCAAACAAGTGCTCTAACACAATGAAAATCATAATAGTGGCTGTGATAGTGCATAATGTAAGGTGCACTATGTTTTTTTTTTTATATTGACTGGCCCGTTGGTGCAGTGGGCAGAAAAAGACTTGGGATCTAGTATTATAAGTAGTAAAAACTAAAAATAAATGTACAAACAATTCTTACCCTGCCGTACTTCGTAATTTAGAGTCCCAAAGTATAGGCAAGTCTGCATCCATGGCATTATCAAATATAACCTTATTGAACTCTGCGAAAAGCCTTCTGGCCAATTGTTCTCGAAGATTTTTATAGTTGTCGTGATATTGTATGGCCTCCACGTTGCATCTCCAAGTTGGAACGTTATCTGAAACGACCTTAATGTCATTATTATATTATCTTTACGAAATCCAACAAAAGAAAATAAATAATCTATATATTAATAAGTGAAGTAAAGTGAAGACTGTGCAATAAGTGACTTCCATACAACTTTACACATTGTTTTGAGTTCTAAGCAGAAGATACGTCCATTTCGGTGTTACACTCCCCCCCCCTCCTTACCAAACCAAACCTGTGACCTACTTTATGCTCATGTGGCAATTCCAGCTCAATGGTAGAAGGAATGGACTGAGATCTGCAATATACCAGGTCCAAACCCCGACGCCGCTCGGATATTGTTACACCCGCTCATTCCCAATCAGGACAATTATGTAAATACTCTTTTATATAAACCTTGTTAAAAATCGTAAGTTTATGTTTTCATTTTCAAACGTTCTGTTTAAACTTGCCTTTTAAATTGTATAGACTTTCAGTTTCTGTCTTAGTCTTATTGTAAATTATTGTGTTCTCTTAATATAATTATTTTTCCCTCTTTTCCCAGCTTTTAATTCCTCTCATCATCCCAAACCTATAGACCCACATCAAATACAAGCTTTTAATTTAAGATTAATAATGAAAATTATTCCTAATCACCTTCTTCCTAGCGTTACACAGGTCTAGTACCAGAGTCCGCTTCAATTACAGAGGATGTGACAGTGGAACGATTTAAGATATACCACTACCGTGTGTTATCATTCCCGGAACCCCCACAAACTCACAACAAATATTACTCGATGACATTAAGGGGAAACCCACTGTTTTAAATTCACACACATACAGCCACATCTTCTGCAATTTATGGTGACCCTGGTACTAGACCAAGATAATGCTGGGTAGAACACAAAAGGTCAGAAACAAAATAGTTACCATATCTACTCGGACAGTTTTCAGAGCAACTGCTATTGATGGATCTTGTACTGTTTTAATAGCATCATCCAGGACTTGCGGCGATATAAGAGGTAACCGAACATGGCTCAAAACCTCAAAACAATGTCTTCTTCGTGTTGATGGATCATGTTCAAGCCACTTCAAAGCTGGATAGAGTACCTAAAATGTAGAAGATTAAGGAGTTGATCTACATCTTCAGGAGTGCAACAAGTCTGATTAAATTTAAACACATTGCAATGATGTTTAATGTTTATTTTAAAACGCTCTTATAGCCATCGAATTGCCTTTTACTTTGAATCTAATGATTCAGTAAACTAACACCTATTTATAAAGCAGGTTGTTTAAATGTTAATTAAATTTATAAATTCACAATTAATCTATAAATCTATACTATATTACTATACTATATATCTATAAACATATACTCAAATAAAATTGAAGTGTTGTGTTAGCTTGATTTTATTTTCTTAGCAATAGCAAATGACTATATAATTATATATATGATAACAATAAATAAAACAGAAATTAAGACATTGTTGTCTGTCTGTCCGTTTGTTCCGGGTAATCTCTGTAACTGCTGGTAGGACAACATTTTGTTGACGATTGCTTCCCAATGTTCACGATACATTGCGCACTCAAGAATGGTATGAGTATGGCAATATTTGTAGCCTATCATTTCCGAGATGAATGATTTGTGTTATTTTATTTAGCCTTATCACGAATTTTGCGGTACCATGTCTTTTACACCCTGTATATTCTATGGTCCTTTTTGTATATTTGACAGCGTGTTTGCAAAACTTTATGATAATCGGATGACAAACCATAAAAGAGTTCCAACAAAATGCATGAATAGTTGAAATTTAGAATGTAAATAAAAAAATATAAAATATAATAGCATCAACTTTTATAAGTCAAATATAATTTTATAAATATTGGAGATTGCTTTTACGGAAGCTAAATGGAAATGTTAAAGCAAGTCCAAGAGTCACAGCCACAACATTTACGCTAGCAAATAACGCTTATAAGATTATTGGAAACAGGTTTCACCTTGAGTGAAAATGAAATACAGCGCTCGTGGAAATATTATTTAGGGCCCCTTTTCATTAAAACATTCTAAGTAACAAAATTGATATTGGCTGGTAGAATATTTACTACTAAGAGAGAAAATATAATTACGCTGTATTATCCGCGAATAAAACGAGTCAAAATCTACGGGCTAAGTGGTATCCCGATACGAAAGCACATCACTGCACTCGAGGCACGCCTCAGCCTAAACTTTGCTCCAAACCTAAAGCATCATCACGAGATAAACTCTACCAGGGGTATTCGTACATGCTTTCAAGAAAATAGCATTCAGATTCTTCAACGGTTTGCTAAACGTAAGCAAGTACAGTTGCTTATGAGGGTGGGTAGCTTTCAAGAACCGCCTAGCCATTTGTCAAAATAATAATAATAATTATTATTATTGTAAATGAAATGTAAATAATCGGATGAAATTTAATTTGAAATATTAATACACATCATGGAATACGGAAACCGAATAAGGTTGACAGGAATAAGCGCGAATATAGCGTTGACAGGACTTAGCGGAAAAGCATAAGATTCTGTTTATGTGCCGCCTAACGAGGCTCATACAAAAATATTGGGGAAAGATTTGGCTTGCACGGGAAAATTGATTGGATACTTTATTCCACATACATAACTTTCCAAATTTGTCCGATAAACAGGATTATAATTTTATTCTTTTTATTGTTGGGAATATTTTTAGAAATGCTGAATATTCTTTCGTTTTTTTAATGCTTATAATTACTTTTAGGTATGCTTACTATTTCTTTACCTTTAGTGAACCTGTTTTTAAAAGCATCACCGCTAACCATTTTAATCCAGCTGATTCGAAGTTAACTTCTATATTTTACTCTTTTTAATAATTTGGGAATGTCTATGGACTTCACCCATTTAAATAAGCTCTAACGGTTTGTGTTTGCGATAAGAACCGTCGAAGCAGGGTTGGGTTTCGAAACTAGTACATACCACTTTTTGAATTTCTGTTCGGCCTTCCATAGTTTACCGGCTTTATATTAACATATGTGAACTTTTTTCTTTTCATCGATACGTTTAATTAACAGGGCGTCACTTAACATTTGTAATTGATGTAAAATTTTATTTACTTTACACATAAGTGAAGGTCAATTTTTTCTCAAAAATTATTGTTATTTATTTGTAAATCGAGTGTTAATGTTTCAATTTCAAAACATAACAAAGGGAAATTTAAAATGTCACGTAGCATGTGCAAATCACAAACGATCCAATCAAGATGGAGGAGGGGGTCGTTTAAAATTTCCTAAGCTTGAAGGGGGTCGCTATATAAAAAAGTTTAAGAAGCCCTGGTCTAGACATGTAAGAGTGAGAATCGTGTGAAGCAGAGGAGATTTATGATATTGGGTATGTTCCGATATACACTGCGAGCACTGCTCAGTGCTCGCGGTGGTGATAAAAACGTTCCGTTATACACTGCCAGTATGATGCCGCAGTATCCTATGGTAATATATGACATCATAAATAGTCGCTATTTTAGTACTGTAAGCACTGGTGCTTTCGAGCTCCAGTACTCTCAGTACTTTGATCATGTCTTCAATCAAAAACAGAGCGGATCTTGTTAAAAAAATTAACAGTTATTTTTAACAATTTATCGGTACTATATTAGAAAGAGCACCAACATTAACTTAGATTATATATTTTCGGTCACTTCTTCATAACAACACTTTACACACACTAACACTTTCACGACAATAACACTTTTTCTATATTTTATTTATATATTTCTGTGAAGCATGTTAGGTTCACATTTATAAGGTATCAATTTTTACTTAGATTTTAAGAATATTTCCATGTATTTAGTGAAAAATTGAATATCAGTTTTGTGAACTTTAAATATTAAAAAAAAAACAAATCGTCGTTTTTAGAAATTGAAAAAGGAAAGTGATAAAATTGAGGGGATGTCAGAATACTGGACCTTTCCGTTTTAAACTGTAAACAGTATAGCAAACGAAAAAGGAACACCTTTACAGTATACAGAATTGACGTCACAGCTTCCAGTGCTCGCAGTGTTTATCGGGACATACACCTTATTAACCCACTTTTTTTACGCAATCGATATCAGATTGTTATGTTAGCAATTTAATGTTTACAAATCCTGGAAAAGCAGAAAGCATCCTAATTTCTTTTTAATATTAAAAAATAAAAAAGTACAATTTCCTTCACGGTTTAATTGAAAACTAGTATCAATATCTATAAGTATACCAATTAAACATGCGACTTGAGAATAATACAACAATAGTATGATGCGTTCAATCTAAAAATGCACGTCCCTCCACCAAAATCCGTTATTTTAAAGTGTGAAAGTAAACATTAAACGTAAAGCTTGCTTATGTGTGAGCAGCGATTTTATTGTAAACTTGAACTCAACTCCGGTACTGTAAGGTCAAATAATCGTGCGATCGGCTTAGCTGAGTTTTGGAGTTGCGTGCATTTTTAGGCTGAACGCACTACTATATTGATACGAAATTAATACATCGATACTTTTCAACCATTGTGGCAGCATTTTCAATAGTGGCATCATGCGGTAAACGGATTGCGGTGTCTAGTTAGAACGAATCAAATCTAGATGTAGGCGAGCCGAGCGCCTAACTCGAGCCGATCTCGGTAATTGAGCTGCTACCCTCACATCCACCTGCTTTGAAGGCTTTTACATTTTTTCGCCTGCAATTTTACGATACAGATTTTGCCACCAAAATGTGTACATTTTTTATGGAGCTGCACAGGAATCAATAGATCGACATTTAGATCTTTTAGAGGTACTCTTTGCAAAAATTTATTTACACACAGAGCGTAATAGGCGAGACGACATATTTTGAAAAATTGGTTTGTAATGCTCTCAAGCATCTCTTCTTCTTCCTAGCGTTATCCTGGTTAAATACCAGGGTCCGCTTAGATTGTAGAGGATGTGGCTGTGGGGCGAGTTAAGATAACCGATTGCCATCTGACAGAGTCCGTCGTAGAACGCGAGGTATGTTACCGGTGCGTTACCGAACGCAACCATAGATTCACTACGCGCCCGTCTTGTAAAAGTTATGTCAGTTGGCGCGAGGTTTTGACAAATAATAGGTAATGTATAATAAAATAACTGGCTTCTTATTATGTACCCGCCGAGCTATATGTGTTAAATACTTAATATATTAGGTAATGCTCAATTATTATTTTGCTCAATTTTTATTGAATTAAGGTTCTTCACAAAAAAATATAGGAATCGATTGAACTCAACGCGGGCGATTTTGCAGGATCTGGCTTTAAATTATAAAAGTATTTTGTGTTTAAGGTCTATCAGTATTGCCACATAGTATGAAATAGGTTTGCCTATTGAAGGAGTTTGGGTATGATTTTACCAATTTCTTTGTGAGCCCTTCACAGAACAGCAGAAAGTGCATAGCGATATCGGAAATTGCTCACGTTCGTGCGAAGACTCAGTAGGAGCTATTTAAAGGAGCCAAATTTTATTTAAAGCCGAAAGATAAAAGATAACGTCAATGATAAGTGAGTAACCATGTCGGCAATTGGTCACGTTCGTGCGAAGACACAGCTGTGATTAGGCTGCACTAATAAAGAAATTTTTATATATAAAAGTGAAAAGTCACTTATCAGGAAATCTCGTTAACCGCGGGACGTACAAAGATAAAATTTGGCAAGGACGTAGTTTATAGTTACTAGACATCCGCTAAGAACGGATTTTTCGATAGAGTAATTAAAGAAGTCTAAGGACTCTTGAAAGTTAATTTTTACGCGAACGAAGTCGGGAGAAATAGCTAGTGTTACATAAAAATGTAAATAAAATGGAAAAGAAATATTGTAAAAATATTATGAAAAATGTAAATTAAACTAGGTTAGTTTTTTCTCCAGTGAAATAAGAAATTATTAAAGCAAAAACCTCCTCGACGACTCCTTCAATTTTCTTGAAGGCTCTTCACAGAACAACAACCCTGAAGAAACTCAAGCACTTACTTTGTGAAAAATATTATAAAAATTGCTTACCTCCTTATACGGACGCAGTGAATTACTTATCAAAGACGAACGTAATTTGGAACTTTGTAGCTTTTACCTTCAAAAATAGCCTACCTATGTACATAACAATTAGCCCACGGCTTTGCTCGTATTTCCTGACCTTTAATATGGCATCTGTCTATTTGTCACTGGGCTTAGAAAATTTATAGGGAGTAAAATCATGCTAGGCTTTCTGTTTACTTCTTACGTAATTTACGTATTGTACGCCGAAACGGAAACACACTTTTTTTGTTTGACTTTTCTTTAATAATAAATGACATTTGAACATGGAATATGTTTTGAAAATAGTACATATGTACTATGTATAAAGTCATTTTATTTTTAAATAATAGTTGATTTATATTCTGGAGGTGATAACGAAATCACTGAGCTACAGGTTTTACCTATATCATAGGTCTCGTTGTTAACATTTTAGGTACACCTTTATTTGAGAAATAAGTATTTTTGTTTTTTTTTGTATTTGCTTACTTCTAGTTTGCTTCTCTATAAAAAGTTTGTATATACAGAATAAGATGTTGAGTTCAATTTCAGCAATCCGTTATGGTAGTTTAAATCAGGAGTTCAATTCTCACATGAGATCAGCGTGAAGTGGCGGCAATGCTGTCACGTCTAGTGATGGTGTTGTTGTCGCGGTTCGTTCGGTTTGTGAGTCTTCCCGATATTCAAACCGATGCTTGATATGTACGTAAATAATAAATGCTTCTGATATTTGGTTTGCGACATGTTTACGTGATGCTATACTCCGTGAAAGCTGTATTTTCGTTCTGTCATTTGATTTGATATCAAATATTGGTTCAACCAAACGCAGACGCCTCAAATGTGCCTCTAGTAGAAATTATTTACGTTATTCCAAACGTACAGGTTAAAATGGTGCTGCGTTATTTTCTAATAAATTCCTTCTACAAACAGTTTTTGTGACTCGATGTTAAGTGATAATGTGATCAAGAAAGTTAACAATGCATTTCTTCAAAAATATCTTCTATACATGGTCAAATCTAATATTACTTAACCACGGCCATTACCTTTCACTAGAAATCTAGACATGTTGCAAACATTACATACGCCTATTATTGTGATTTTTTTTTCGCAATATCAAGATTCAAGGGTTTCTTCTTCTATCCGTGGCTATCAAAATAATAGGGATAAATAGTTTGCTCCTGTTTATTATGACTATACAATTTTCTGATTGAATTACGCATTATGATTTTCTGATTGAGTTACGCGATACGAACGAGTTACGATTTTCTGATTGAGTTACGTTACGAACTTTTTAGCCTAACTGTTTGTAATACCAATTTTATTTGAAAATATCTTATTCAAAAAATCAGACGCTTTTTAAATTAACAGTTCAGCTTCCGTAGATGTGAGAGTATACCCAGGATGCTACGTACATAATTTTATTCTGATCACGCGTCGCCCGTGTCTCCGTAGCCTGTAATATTAGCAATAAAGCGCACAAAGCTTTTATGTATGGGGTTAAGTCTCGTTGCATACTGATTAACTTGTGATATTCCGTGCTTTATTGACATGGTTTTATTAACTTCACTTGTTATGTTTTTTTTTTGCAAGTAAAGTACCAAACAAGTATACGGTTTTTCTGATGGTACTTAATTTAGTCATACTGAGTTGTCATGAACTTAATCTTCATTAAAGGATAGTTGGCATACGATAAAATTAAAATTTAAAACCAAATGTATGCGCCTGTCCGGAGCTATAAAAAAGATATCTTGTCCAAAATTTTCCGCGCCTTTAGCAATCTTAAGAAAAATTGACAGCCTTTTTTTGCAGCCCGAAATAATTTTATACCGTTCCTACGCGACCTTTTGGACAACAAAGACGGTTTTTATAGCGTTTCTCGTCGGAAATTTCCTTAATTACATATTTTTCATTATTCAAAATAATCCTTTGCATCATAATAGGATTTGAGAATGTGCTTATCTTTGATAAAAAATACGCAATGTTTTGAGAACAAATAGCTTATAAAATTATTTTATGTACTAAGTATTAACTTTATGCGCGTCTTATTCTATCCACGTTAAGGATATTAAGGTACATTTTTGTAAATAGGAGGAAGATTCGAGTGTAGACGATGATTCGTAAAATTCAAGACATCAATTGATAGCACTAAAGAAAATTTAAAATGATTTTGTCAACGACACGTATACCCGCATAACAACACGATCATAGTAGTCATTAATGTCATCGTGGCAGTAAATTTGTTCTGTCTAGCAACTAAATTTGTTATATAAAGGTTTGATACTATAATTGAATTTGGTAAGAGATGTAACAAATTGATATTTCTCGTACAACCAGAACGACTTATCGTATCTTCTTTGATCAGTAGAGCAGATGTATTTTAGGTTCTCTGGATATGACGACATTGCCTTCCCAGACTCAAGGCGGGAATCGAACCCACGACCCCGGAGCAGAAGGCAGGGTCACTGCCCACTGCACCAACGGGCCAGTCATAACTAAAACATTTTATTTGAGATTTAACATTCATCATCATCGGCCTCAGCTAGATTCAGTCCACAGCTGCAGCACGCCATTAATGTCATATAATATTAATTAACTTATAGAAATTGCTAATAATAATCATTTTGGAAAGACATAAAATTAATACAATTTCGAATAATGTATTTACAAACGCCTATAAGGGTATCATGTAAAATTAAATTAAATCGTAAATACTCGTCATCCAAAGAATACAGCACCAGAGGCTCGTTTTTGAATGCCACACTGATGCACGGAATGAATTCAACAGAACTCAAAATGGTTGGTTGGTGCATGGTTGTGTGTTAGTCAATATTTCGATCATTGATCACTAAATCGCCTCCATTTATAAAAACTCGGTAGAATTGTTTAACTAAACAAGAAAAAGTAGATCGCGACGGTATAAAATTTACACGCGAAGACAATAATACCTACCGAATAAGAAAGCCCGAGCGAAGCGTTATAAGAAACGGAATATGGAATTATGTATGTAGAATGTTCAATGTACATATCGAAAACGATGTGACCCCGTTACTCGGACGGCTGATTGAATTTTAGATGTATGAAGGGGGGGGGGGGGGGGTAAATAATAATAACAAATGTATTTGTCGTTCGCTGTGACCTCTGATTTTTTAAGCCTGTCGAGCGTGAAGCATAAGTGGCCCGTCCATGCATAAGCAGATGTCGTTGGGACAAACAAAGAGGCTCATTTGAATCTCAGATGAGGGACGCTGATCTCGATTTTTAAACATAAACACGCTTAAGGCGACTCTACATCGATTGTTATGTACACTATGGTCCTACATAATATTAATTTTATTGTTATAATTTTAGTGTTTAGTACAAAGATTATGGTAAATTTAGCAATTAAGACAGACGGCAAAAATCTCTCCTATTTTTTTGAGCATTTTTGTGGCACTGTGGATATTCTTAAGGAGGCCCGTGCAGTATACAATATGATAAAAAAAAACTTGTAATCTATATGGCAGGGAGTTTAATAGTTTATGGTTGACCAGAGCAGGTAGAGTTTTTGATTATAACTTAAAAGCGTTTTCGGTTTGATAAATACCTGTGTTTTTATGTGCCTTAAGGCGGATTTATTTCAATAATCGGATTAGTGATCCTTACGATAAAGTATAACATAAATAATATAAACATTATACTTGTCTGAATAATAAAAAAAAAATCGTTTTACTCTTTTTGTGTCGGTCAATTCTACATTTGAATTGTTATTGAAAAGTCAGCTTCCTATAGAAATTTACGAACGCTAAAAGTTATTATGTAGAAGTGCGACTTATCATGCTTACTTAAGGCATCTGGTTTCTTTATTATTAACAGCATTTGGATTTTAGTCACCTGTTAATATTGGCATTGGCATGCTTTAGACATTTTGCACATTTCATCGCCGTCTTCTGTCCCATGTAGCGATACAACCTTAAATGCCAAAACACTTATTACGGGCGCCAATATGCATATGTCAAAGCGAATATGTTCATGTGTGTATACGAGTAGAATTCTTTAGATCATTTGTCCAACTTAAATCTTCTAAAATAACTTAACAACTATTTCTTCAAAAATAATCAGAAATACTTTTTAAGTATGTCTAATATTGTCGTTACATGGCTTAAATTAAAAGCTTGTTTTAGGAGCGGAGTGGAGCGTAAGGTACCCGGGTACCTACCTTAAGGATTTCAGCCTATCTATCGTTGAGCTATGGAGCCTCTAATTAGTATTGTCTCTATTACTAAGTAAACACAGACAGTAAGGAGCAAATCTCGGGAGTGATCGCACCCTTACGTCCACACAACGTGACATGAAAGAAACATGATGAGATGTTGCGTTACGGTGACGACAGCGGCCACTGGTGCCCGCGCATTTGGTATTGTGATGATTCGAACGTGTTACATTCCTAATGTATGCCCCGTTGATGCATTATTCAGCCGATGAATGCCAAAGTGGAATGTAAAAGATTACCTTTCTTACTTATTTCGACGGGCTCTTGTTCTGGTGATGAACCTGGAACAACGAGAACAACAACTTGTTATTTTCCACTCGATAAAGTAAATATATTTTCCATAAAATCTGAATAATATGGAATAGCATACGAGCAAAAATTCGGACAATACAACGTCTGCCAGGTCTGCTAGTATCAGTGTGAGCTCCAATTCACGATCGAAAATCTCGTTATGTATACGGCTAAACTGGACACAAAATTAAATTATAAATAGGTTACATACTTATTCACGTGAAATATTCATAAGGTTGCCAAGAATGAGGGGCGCGAACCAGTTAGCGAAAACCTGTTTGAGCGAGTAAGAGGTATGTCAGTTAAAACGTCTAGTTTTTTAATACCAAATTAAGAAACAAGTTTTTTTAAACAGTTAATTATTATTATTATTTTAAAAAAATACTTTGTCAGGTATGCCCTTAATTAATGAGTAAAACTTATTTTATAAGTAAGGCAACTTTAATAAGCTAACTGTAATTCTTGATCTTTTTTTTTTGTTAATCTGTTTTGTTCCAATGCCGGGCAAATATCTTCTCCAATTTCTACCATCCATCTCTGTCCTGGCCCAATACCATCTAATCTTTTTTAAACTTCTGAAGTTGATAATCTTGATCTTAATAAAAAAAAATTAATTCATATAATAGTAAAAAACGTAATAATTTTTTTTATAAATAACTATTTATGTAAGACTTACAGTTACATACACTTAACGCAACCTTTTTCAGAGATAAAATAAAAAAAAACTCTTTTGCTTTTTTTTTCTCAATGATCGACGCAACATCTTACACTGTGTGTCGCAGGTAAAGGTTTTTTGTCTGGGCGACATTATCACAATTTATTAGTTCGACTATTGTAGATATTGTAAGGAAAATAACAAATAAAAAGAATTAATGTTCCCAGCGGTAGCATGGCATTAAGCAGGTGGTGAAGAGAACTTATCTTGTATACACGAATACATTATATTATATTAGCAATGTGTGTGTTTATTTCTGTAACCCGCATCGTCTGTCCACCTCACTGCAGCTGGTAAGATCGCAGCAAAAACTAACCATCGCAATTACCACAGAGCAACGGTTTTACAATAATTAATACACAATTGAATAATAATTATACATGAGTCGCATGCACCGGGACAAAGGTGAGCAAAGGTTTCCACAAAGTGGATGTCCCATGCTAGTCGTTTAGTACCTCTTTCACCGGTCGGTAACCACCGGTTGATTGTCACGTCAAGTGATCGTATTGTTGTCGCGTTTTGTTTGGTTTGTGAGAGTTTCCGGTGGCCTGAAACTACCTAACACCTCTTTAAAAGCCGGTAACGCAGCTACAAGCCTTCTGGTCATGCAGATGTCCATGGGCGGCGGTTCACATAAGTTACTACTCAGGAGAACAGCCTGCTTGTTTACTCCTGGTAATGTAGAAAGCTGTCTACCCTCAAGTCGCCCTCCAAAGCGACTCACGGCGCGACGAACATGGAAAGTTTAAAAGATATTAAATGGTATTGGCAAAAGACAGAGATGGATGGAGGAAAGTGGGCGAGACTTTTAACCAGTAGCAGGTCCAACAGGCTTTTTTTTAAACGAAATTGCAATGAAAATTTTTAACCTCAATTGCGTTTAGTTTATGTTGCCTTTTTACCATTGAGTAATTTTGGCTAAATGTATCTAACTAGGGGACTTGTATAAATTATAACTAACGTACCCTGCAGATGTTGTCCTGCTGAAATCTTAACGAAAATCCTAAACTCAAGCGCCGCGATCGGATCATATTGTGAATGTAAATTATTCTAAGAACAAACTTGATCATAAAGACAAATAAAAATCGGTTCAGCCGTTGACAAGGTTTTCAGTCAGGTACGCCTTGAGTGGTGGTTCTGTCTAGGTAGATATTGTGTGATCCTACAAAGGACACAGTATACAAAAATTTAGTATGTATTCGTAAGCAGTGGGGATGGAAGTCAACTTTACATAGAGTTTCTTCTTAAACAGCAGCTAGTTGTTTGCATTATTTACATTTTTGTTACTACTCTCAAGGCGCTATATCACAATAATTGACCTTATTTCCCAGTAACCGTACACGCCGCGTCCAAATTTGGTTCCAGACCGGTATCCAAATTTGTCCAATGAATTCGTCGAAAAAACCTCACGTCCGTAATGGTAGAGTGGGCGTGGGCGCGGATCGTGAAACAGCTGGCCATATATCGGCCGCACGACTCGCCTGACATTTCATAGAACCGGTTTTGATAATAGTTATGCAACGGCAGGCACAAGTATAATGATATGCGGCGACTGCACGCGATTAGAGCACGATCAGCCTGTCTGTCAATCCACGTACGTACTCGTAGATGTATAGAACTCTTTTGCTACGCGTTCGCACGGACCGGACGACTTCTCGATATTGTCTTAGAATATTATATTAGCAAATGTAATTAACATTATGTTTCATATAAAATAATTATTACGACTACCAATGTACATACTTATTTCGAAGCAATGTCCATCGTGTTGCAGACGAAGGAACCATAACAGAGCCTGGGGCTTGCGCAAAATACAAACAATGGACAAAAATAGAATTATTTTCTCATTATATAAGAGGAATTTACCGTTTTTTGCTTAATATAAATGTAAAACTATGTATGGTAATTTGAATAAAGGATCAACAACAAACAACCTAGGTGCTTTAATGAAACCAACGGTAACTTGTGGATAAACAGATAACACAAATGTTGAATGTATGTTTTCTGTTATATACTTAAATAACTTCAAAACATACTTAAATTAATATTCATATTTATGAATGTATAGAGCATTGAATAAAACTAGGTATACAGTCCCGCCGTCCCGCAGCGGTCATATAAAACGGTGCTAATTTATGAGCCAGAACGATTTCTTAATTAATGAAAATACTCTCATAATAAAATCAGCTCATTACGCGAGATTATGTTGTTTTAAATCAGTCATTGGCCCCGCATATATTTGGCAGTGACCAAAACGAGTCCGATACGTTTTCGATTGGGCAACTGTGACTTTTACTTTATTTTCATCGTTATCTTTATGGTTAATGGAACGAGTTCTTTTATTGCATTTGTCAAAAAATTCTTATTTAAATTGGCTGTTTCTATTGGCACTTTATGAGCTGTTTGATTGCAATTTTTATGTGGCCACAGACGTATTTTTGAAATTATTATTATGGAACATTTTAGTGATATGATATTAACTAATGACCAAATTATAGAAAATACTATGTACACTAAAAGTGGTCAAGGGCGTATCAAGGCATGCTTATATAGAAGGGTTTCGTATATGATACAATATAAACGTATTTGTTAAATAACATCAAAAGTTGTTGTCTGATTTCGTTCAAAATGCTTTTCCTAGTGAGTTTTTAGCATGTTCTATCAACACGGAAAATTTAAAATCTCTGCGTCTAATAGTTTAATTCTAATCCTTGGGAGAGGCCACATTGCAGGTGGACAGGCGGATTTTCAGAGCGAAATAATAAGGGTTCCTTGTAGTACTACGAAGCCCTAAAAGGAAACAGTTATTTCGAAATCACAGTAAGACAGCCACTACAATCTTATTAACGCGTAATAGACGTTGCCCGGTCATTCCTCAACCGATTCTCACTAACAACCGGCAGTGCGGTCGTGGAGGGCAAAAAACACGCCATTTTTCCCTTAGAGGTGCCGCGGGCGCCTTTCTTGATCGGCATGCGGTCGAACCAGTACCACGACGGGTCCGTACGTGAGAAATGGCGTGCGGTGCCCGATATTCCCCCCAGGGTGATATTCTGTACTAATTCCATTCGGGCGAGCGCCTTTTTTGTTAGTCCCTTTAATGCGTCGAAACAAAAACACGACACACACGAACTGTGAAAAGTATATATGGATAGATGATTAGGGAGTATTGTAGGTCTTTGAACTTCAATTAATTAAATAATTATGTTATTACTAGCTGTACCCCGCGTCTTCGTCCGAGTGGCCCACCTTTATCACTTAAGGTTCAAAAAATAGTTTACAACCAATTCCCAGGCATACAAAATATGCAAAAAAAAATTCATAAGGATCAATGAAGCCGTCGGAGGAGTTTGGCAAAAAACACTGACTATGTGTGATAATTTTATGTATTACATAGATCTTTGGCGTTATAAAATTTTTAATCTATACTAATATATAAGCCTAAACAGTTTGTTTATTTGCTTGAAAGCGCTAATCTCAGGAACTGGTGGTCCGATTTGAAAAATTATTTCAGTGTCAGATAGCCCTTTTATCAAAGAAGGCTATAGGCACGCTTAAATTGAATCTATTTTTTTTACCTAATTTTACGCGGACGAAGTAGCGGTCGCAGCTACTTATAAACAGACTAATAAACCAATGAAATACTAACATAAATATATAAAATATAAGAACATAAATGATCCTTAGACAGAACACACTAGGATAACACGGTTTACGCATGAATTTTTCAGTGTCTTGCATATTTAATTTATGAATGGGGACGCTAAGTGCTTTAGACATAAAATATGTGTTAATACATAGAACATCTATACACACACATACACGTATTTATGTCCGTTTGCAACATCGAAATAAAATTATTTTGCCAAATGCACGTAATCCTATCTATATATTATATAAAATTGAATCGAGAATGGCTAATTAAAGTTTTTTTTTTAACTCCTAGGAAAGTTCTTAAGACGAAAAAAAGAGTATTAGGGTTTTCGGTTTTTCAAAAAAAAAGCTTAGAAATTGTAAAATATCAATGAGTTGAAAGCAATATACGGACGAAGTCACAGATTTTAACCAGTATATGATAATAGAATAAAAAATTATTATAATTTTTTGGCGGTGTGCCTATTTGTTATGGGTATCGTGGAAACGGATGGAAAAAAGTTGACGGATCTTTCACTGGCAAGTAGCAGATTTTATAAGACTACTAGGCTACTTTAGATTTTACAGGATAATTAGGGTTTTACGCAAAATTGTAAACAACGCCATCGGGTAGTAGCTAGCTTGTAAATAATCAAGGACGGTGCTAGGTGGTGAGACGAGAGGTGCGACCGCAATGGCCCCAGATGAGGGTGGTTCTGAAAAATGTAGCGAAACGTGATAGATCGGCAGCGCAAACATAAAACCCAAGTACCTTAATACTACTTACCCTTAAGCGCAAAAATAAATTCTTTACCCCAGTTTCATGTTGTAATATGCTAGCTAATTCCTCTGACTTTATCTGTGGTATAAAAAATTCCCAATTTAGTATTTGACATCTTTCAAATAAAAAATTTGCTCCCGTACTCTATGATTCTTTATGTCCAATTGAGGTCAAAATCGAAAACCGTTCCGAAGATTACCATAGATGAACAAAAAATGTTAAGTATTACATTAATTAATCTGTGATTTTGATCAAGTCAAAAACTAGGTGCAGTTAAAAGTTATATATTATTTAATTAATCTGTGATTTATTTGATCAAGTTAAATACTAGGTACAGCTACAAGTTATATATTACTTAATTAATCTGTGATTTATATGTTCAAGTTAAAAAAAAGCTTGTAAAAAGGGCATTGGATTGGGATATTATAGATACTAGGGCTGCAAAGAATCAAGAAACACAATACATCCCACCCTCGTAACATAATGATTCCTGGATTTGAATTCCAATTACAAAATTTATTTTAAAGAACCTATTTTATACCTAAAATGCTTTTATTACTTACAGCTTAAACAAATAAAACTTAATTTCGCTTTTACATACCTGAAAGTCGCTGTTCTCTTAATGAGAAGCTGGTTCGAATGATGTATTAAATTTTACACCATTTCCTTCTATATACTTCAATCTGTTTATAGTAAACTTTCAAACTGATTTATAAGTTTTTGCAAATTAGCATCTTTTGTTTAATATTTGAAAAAAACTTAAAATTTACAATGTAACCAAATGTATTTTTTTAAATAAAAGACATACAAGTAAAACTTCGCAAATTATATTATACCTAGTTGGTAAATGAAGAAAATATTAATAAAAGATATGGATAAATTGGTCCACGTTCGATTTTTATGAATTGCATTGTTTTGCTTGTCATGGATTCCTGCATAATAACGCCTTATGTACTTATTAACTCATTTTGTTAATTTGCGACATTGACATAGAATCCCTAAAGATGTCTGGCATAACTATATATGTGTAATTTCTTATACAACACTCAATCGCATCATTAAAATTTAATATGACAATTAAACGTTTTATTTTATATTAACTTAGACATTATAGACATATAGACGATAAGAGGAGGTCGTAGCTTAAAGGATCGCTAGGTGAAGTAGCTCATACCCCGGCGGGGTGATAGATGGATGACCAATTCTAATACTAGTTTTCAAATAACCTCCTTCGTGTTTCGTAAGACCCGTAAAACAGTGGGTTCGATTAATGTCACTGAGTGGTATTAGTCGTGAGATTGCAAAGATTGTGAGGACTTCGGGGATGACGTCAGTCGATCTTCTCTAATCTAAGTGGTACTAGAGTGGAATAACGCTAGGAAGAAGAAGACAGACACTACAATTATATGTAACAGATTAAATGGAAAGATGAGCAACAATAGTGAACCCATGGTTCGCGACAGGCGTCGGTGCAAGTTCAACGCTCAAGTAATTGTTGACAATTAGCGGAGCAATCAACAGATCGCGCTAAATATAGAGGAGCGTGCTACACGCGCATTGTGCCCGCACCCGGCCGGCCTTGGGGCGCATATCCGTACTGGGGCACGTCCTAATTTTTTATGTGTTACCATAAAAAATGACATAATAGAACAAATTAAGATACCTATCTTTGTATCGTACTACAAGAAATCAATGAGAAAGCGCTAAATATAGAGGAAATTACGAAAATGGCTGCCCCAAAGAAGCCTGAAAAATAAACTGGGACTACAGAAGAATAAATAAAATGGTAGATAACAATAAAAAGAAATAAATGAAGAAGAAGATAACAATGCCACAGCCCTTTAGCCTATGGAGTACACAATGACGATATTTAAAAAAAAGATATATAGAGGAGAGTGCTACACACGCAAAAAGCTACCAGCACTATATCGGGCAAAATCTCGAATAAGGACGTACTTTATATAGCATGAAATTGTTAGTTTACTGAGAACTGCAGTGATAAGTCCGGTGCATATGTTATCAATGATTATATTCAATTACATAAAATAATTTCGCGGCTAATATGCTTGTACATACATATGTCTAAATATATGTATGTACAAGCAGTTTGTTGTAGTTGCCATAAATTTTAAAGAATAATAAATTATTTTCAAATAAAAAAGAAAACCGCCTTCAAAAACACCGAGGAACTAAAAAGCAAAAAATAATTGGTACTCGTATACCCCACTTATAGGCTAACTTAACATGCATTATTAGGTTTAATACATCGCTTGCACCACAAAAAAAGTAAAATTATAGGATAATAGATTGTAGTCAATAGTAAGTAACTCCAACGTTCGGGCAGGACAGCGTTCTACCTGGTTCGCCAGTATAGCAATAAATGACCGCAAGTTTCGAATACTTACTTCTATAAGCATCGAGGAGGTCATTGATTAATCAGTTGCCGGCATTTGAGTCGATCGCTAGGTTAAGCAGTTCTTGCCGCAGCCGGCTGATAGATGGGTGACCCATTCTAACACTGATTTTCAAATACTGGGAGAAGGTCAGAGAATGTCGGATATTTGCAGACAAGGATTACAATGGGTCACCCATCCGTCATCCGGCCGCAGTAAGAACTGCTTAACCTAGTGATCGACTTAAATACCGGCTGCCGATTAAGCTACCACCTCCTGACTACCTCAACCTTATCCTTATCTCATAGACACTTGAAAATAACATATGTGTTACTGTAACAGATATTTAATCGTAAATTTTAATCACGAAATTATTAAATAAAGATAATTGAAGACGCTTGCGGTCATTGTTTATTATATTGAAACAACTTAAAAATCTTCATAATTATATTTTTTGAAGATTTTACATTAGAAATTTACACGTTCGAGACGAGAATCTATAATCAGAATGAACTGAAACAAAACATCATGAATTCTATAAAAATTTGAATTTGATTTTTTTTTTAAACTTTAAAATATTACACATGCCAGCTCGCGCATCTATGAAATCTCCTTGGTGCGTCGACAAAAGAATATTATACCTACTTATGACGTTCGTAAGTGCATGGAACTGGAAATCTATATGAATAAAGAATTTTTGATTTTGAATTTGACTCGGAGTATTTGAATAACTAGTTTCATGGAATTTCGACCGCCGAGCACCGCTATACTACTTCCAAATTTTACGCATAGGAAAGAAATTAAACGTAATGGTAGGCATCACTCACGCGATACCAACGCCTAATGCCGGAGCCAAATAGCTCAAAGTGTTTGCCCTTGAAGACTACAAAGTTCTACAAAACTTTGCGCTGCTACACATAGTCCCCGGCCACACTACATGATCATTGAAGTGATCATTCAAATGAAGCTATGTCTTTCTATGGCATAACTTAATGCGATTCTTATCACCAGCAGACTTGTTAACCGACGACCTTGAACCCTAAACAGAAAATATTATCAAAAAAGCAATAGGTACAATATAATTTACACGCACAAATTTCGTGATTTAATTATATAAAAAAGAAATGGGTGGCGTTAATTGATCACGACCTCTGTGCGTAAAAATAACAGTCACCTTGGACATTTATGACGTAACTAGCGTCCTGACGTTGTGTTAATGCTTTTTTTTATCTCTGGTATTATGGTAAAAGTTGTAGCGAATGTTGAAGATAAAGTATTTTCGTATACTTTATTTGTACGCGAAAGTATAATTACCAAAAATAAAGTTGAACACTTTGTAATAAAGTATGGTTGGGCAACTCTATCCTATCGACACCTCTGACGATTCGTTTGCACTTGTCTGCACCCCTGCATTGCCACTGTTAGTCTTTTTAAACCCCGGCGCAAAAAGAAGGGTGTTATAAGTTTGACGTGCCTCGGGAAAGGACTTAGGCTACTTTTTTCGCTAAAAAGAAATTTGCAAGAGTTGAAATAGAGGTTGACAGTTTGTACCTTTATTTATACTACAAGTTATAATATTTTCTTGCTAAATTTCATGATTCTAGGCCAACGAGAAGTACAGTACAGTGAAGTATTTATCGAAGGAATTAGGAGAAAATATTTAATTCACTGTCAGTCAGTGACCTAAGTTCTAATGTCCCTATTACGACGATGTTCAATCTGTAGAATTATAGACTAAAAAAATTGATATATTAATATCACTTGTATGGTATACCTAATACCTAAACCGTAGAAGACTTTAGTATTTAGCGCATTACACAAATATTCTATCTGTCGAGTATAGAACTATTGACAACATAAAGGTTTTTTGACGCTATTCGCTGTTATATATACAATTTATAAAACACAACGACAACTCGTACTTTTTCGTCATACCGCCATCTATGATACTTAACGGAAAACTTAAAATTTTTGATTATGAACCGAAACGAACATTTATTAAATTCTCGTAAACCAGTGTTTGTTTTCAAACCTCTCCGAAACGCCTTGACTAGTAGCTAAGTGGGCCTGAGATTAGGATATGGATATAGATATAGGTTTTATTAGCGGACCCGGCAAATTGTGTACAGCATTAATAATTATGTCACTATCAGAAGAATTATTTATAGAAAATGAGTCACCTAAATTAGACCATATTGCAGCAGAACGTTGGAGTCACCCAATATTAAAAATTTATGTATAGTCTTATCAATAATATCATTAGACATAATTTCAAAAAATTCACACAGACATTCATGTTGATATCTGCTCTGGGGAAAATAGCAACAATTAATATGTAAAAATGTGGTACCGGGATTCGATTTAAGCTCTATATAAACTTTTATTATTTCAGCAGCAAAATTTATAACTGTGATAGAGGATGATGAAGTTACACAAATTCCAGCTTTGGTTGCTATCAGTACACCTCCACCCATTTTATCTCCACGTTGTTTATAATCACGATCACCTCTATAGACTGAGTAGCGTGGCCCAAAATGTTCCTCGCTATAAATGCTATCATGTAACCAGGTTTCGCTCAGGCAAATTACATCATAATCAAATAGAGTCAAGTTATTATAAATCACATTTGTTTTCGTGCGCAGTCAACGGACATTCTGGTAATAAACTGTGAGGTTTTTATCCATAATTTATTATAGATGGATTTTGATACAAATAAATAAAAATATTATGAAAAATAATAATAAGCATGAGATCAATCGTAGAAATTAAAAGTATATCTGAACAAACATTAATAAAATAGCAGATCAGATATCCAAAAACCTCGATACACTCACAAACAAGAAGAAAATTATTGTCTCTCGAGATTACAAACACAAAAATATAATTACAAAAACAGTCTTTACATTAAAGAATACATCTGAAATTAATATCAATAGGCACGAATAACAAATGAAATAAAGGGTACTTAAACAATTTTTTTTTACGTCATTTGGAAACAGGATGTGTAAAACGGGGCTTGTGTTATTCCGACGAACCATAATGCAACAATTTTTAACCCAAACATAGTCGTAATTTTTTCTCTTCACAGATAGTTTTAACTATCTGTAATAGCTTCTTATTAGAGCTAGCAAGGTGGTCGTTGAAATAAATAGGGTTATTATTAGTTGTAAGGCCAATATCACAGCATTTCTGCTTAACTTTACTTACTTGTGATAGGAAATCATCTTTTTTCCATCTGTATAGGAATCTTACTATGATTGGCTTACTTCTCTTCAATTCATGTATGTATATATTTACAAAAAAAAAATATATTTGTGTATAACAGGCGTCTGTTACCTATAACACAGGCATTAAGTAGTCTACCTTAGGAACAGACGTCCGTGTGTCATATAGTCCTGTATATATTTATTTATTTATTTAAAGTTAAAAATTAAAATATAAAATCGCAGACACGCTCTCTGTGGAAGTCTATGGAGGAGGCCCATGTCCAGCAGTGGACGTCAGTGGGCTGAAAGAATAATTTAAAAAAAAAAAAGTTATAGGCATATGTACTTATGTGTACTTTGTATGTACTTGTGTGTTGAAAGCGATTAAGTGTTTCAAAATAAACATATTAGCATCGTAAGTTAAACACAACCTCGTTATCGTCATAAATACTAGTGGTTCGATCGTGACGTTGTTAAATTATTATCAATTAGATACTCTAATTTATCATTATCAACAATACAAGAATAAACGTATTTGTTATTCACTGCTGCTTCAATAAGTTGATTAAGTTGTTACATAAGACTGAATTCGTATGGCGAGTTTTTGCGTTTGCTCTTTCACTTTAATAAGCTATTTTATCTATGTTTCAATATTTATTAGCCACTTATAAAAGAGCTATTTTTCAAGACTTATTTCTATTGCCTATGTAGCCTAGTGAACAACAACAAGTGCTTTTTAGGTCGCACTTTTTTTGCCTTCCCCTAAAAATATGGTTGAGGTCGTTATTCAATTCGAAATCGCATCCAGATAATTTATGAAAAAAATTTAGGATCGCTCGTAAAAATTACAAAAGTTATAAACCATTAACTGAAACAAAAAAGTGGTTTGGCTTTTAGAGATATCTCAAATCTGAAAAAAAAAAAACATCCAAAGAGAGGAGGAAATTTCCAAAAAAAAGGGCGGACTCCCGGAAGTATACGACCAATATTTATTATTTTTTTCCGGGACCAGGGGTTAAAAATGCGTCCGAAAACGGTGCCTTTGTAAGAGGGCAGGGTCTATAAATGGTACTACATATAAATGGAACAAAATTACAAATTATAGTATAACGGAAGTTTGTAAGTAAAAAATACAGAATTATGTCTTCTTGACATGTATAACATTGTACGTATATACGTAATAAAATTTTAAATGTTTTAAACTTAACTTTTCGCGATTTTAAATACACTAGAGATCGCCGGCTGGTCGAAATTCGCCGACAAACCTTTTTGCGTGCAACGACACATTGTTCTATTCACAGAAGAATAAAATGTGACAATTAATGTAACATACGGTTGTCACGATTACGCTTTGACATCATCCAATACATGTGTGTCTAAATGGTGTAAATCGTCTGGCATTGGTATGCGTGAGGTTTTATTGTAATAATTTCATTTGTTTATAATGCATATTTTATAAAAAAAATCTTGGTGTTCGCACACTTTCCTCTATATAAGCAAGTATAGTTTTGCCAAATTTCATAGTTCTCCATCCGCGCAATTTTCGTAATAAATAAATATTACCGAAAGAGTTCGCTTCACGTCTTAATATACTATAGAATTATGTATTTTTTTTATTATTACATAATACTCGTATATTGCACGTTACATAACACGCGCTATAAAAAATAATTATTAGGTTTTCTCGCTCAACTGCAATAAACTAGGTATTACATAAAATGTATTCTCAAACCGCAGAAATTCGAAAATAACTGCATCAACAGAATATTAACATAACAATAGGTATTGTAATCATAATGATTCATATCATCAATCACTTCATTAACTATTATTAAATTACATATTTCTTTTAATATAATGCCGTTTTTGTGCGGAATAAGTCGTAAATGACAAAAGTTTTTGGGATTCCCCAAAAATCTATTTTTTTTGGGTTAGGTCAGTTTTCGATTAAGCGTACGATTATGTATCACATATACTTTTCTGTACTACTTCACCATACCGGTTGTTTTATATTATGTCTAGCGGAGGGCGCCGCTAGTGAGGTGGACGCCGAGGACCCAGATTGGCGCCGCGCGCAGCATCGGTGAGTTACTGCCCCAAATATCATTTGGCTGGCCCGTTGGCGCAGTGGGCAGTGACTCTGCTTTCTGCTCCGGGGGTCGTGGGTTCGATTCTGAGTCTGGGCGTATTATCCATATGTATGTATTTATACATTTCTAAAAAAAATTGTTGTGTATAACAGGCGGCTGTTACCTATAACACAGGCATTGAGTTGTTTACCTTAGGAACAGACGTCCGTGTGTCATATAGTCCTGTGTATCTTTATTTATTTATTATTATCACACTGTCAGTCGGCAATGTGTTATGACTTTTTAAATTATCAATTCATTTCGCTGTAATCTCTACTCTATGTTTGTGGACCTATCTCCAAAATGGGATACGATCTTTTCGACGGAGTTAACACCTGTGTGTGGTCGGCAGGTCGAGCGGAGAGCGTCGCGTCGCGCAGGTACGCGTCGCACCGCGGTGACCGCGCCACCACGCACCACACGCGTCTGACACATGGCGACACCGTGCACACACAACACACATATAACACACGCACACACACACATATTACACAGATACAACACACGGACATAACACACATAACGCACACCACAATATGCTTTAATACGCACACATACAAAACGCATAAACGAAACCCAAATAATACGCAAACATTAAGACACACTCGAATACACTACATATACATTGTCCGTAAACACAGATTTAACTGGTATTACACCTCGTAAATTAATTACCCACCAAATAATATTGATCCACCGATTTTAATATCGTCTTGATTTTAAGGATTTTGACCCGGCGATATTATGCCATATTAAATGCTTTACCATCACAATGTCACTCGTACCTGTATTAAACAATACCTAATTTAATGACAAATACTCGTTGTCAACCGTTTGTATGCTTAAATTACGTAAAACTTGTACCGATTTCCAAATTTAAGTAGGTATGAACGACACACATAGCATTGAACTTACACAAAACATTTCTATCACTATTTTACTCAAGTAATTTAATAATGCATTTATTATAATTCTCGATGTCGTTACACAAAGTTGTTGTAGTTATTTTTTACTAACAATTTTTATCTCAACAAAACAATATTTTTGTATTATTATCGATAATATTTCTATAATAAAAATATTTAAATTTAAAAAATATCTGTGTATAGCGTTCGAAGTTATTCGGTATCGATGCATGCTTTTTATATTCGCCTTCAATGTGGTTTTTGCTAATATTTCGGGTAGGATTAAATTCGTTCGTTTATGTATGTATATTGAGAGTGAATGAACAGAGGTTGTGAAAACATTTTAATTTTTTTTTAAATATATTTTCTCGTAATGATCAATTCTTAAGTGTTCTTTTTCTAAAGTATTCTAGGAGTAAAAAATTGGGTAGAAAAATAGGTCTCAAGATGGACAAATTGGGTTTTTTCGTCATTTATAATAATTAGACAAAATTGACAGGGTGAAATGGCGCGATTTGGGGGAGGCCTATGTCCAGCAGTGGACTGCTATAGGCCGATGATGATGATGATGATGTATGAGTAACTGAGACTCTACGTATAACCTAAAGTTTCATCCTTCAGAAAATAAGTCACCGAGAGATTATAATGTTTTCGCTTATCAAAGATATTTTTGAAACTTCTCTATCTTCTAGATACGTATAAATAAAATTGAAGTATTTTATTACTAACGTCTAAACTAACTACTTCCAAGACTCTTATGACGAAATTTAATACTTTTAATTAACAAAACGACGCCTGTTCCAAAACCACTTCATAACTTTTTTGTTTGTCTATTTTCAAAAAGGTGTAACCTCTCAGCATTTGTTCGAAGTCAGTAGTAATTTTTTTCTACTCTTACCGCTCATTTTCACTCAGCTCTTGCATTCATCACTTACTAGCTCCCCAACTGCTCGGGTGCAGTGTAGATAGAAATAGGTATGCATTATTATATATATTCAGATATATATTATAAGATTTTTTATGTATAGTTAAAAATACGTTTCAAAAGTTTCGATAAAGATTCATTGACAGTCCCTGGATTCTTAGTTAAAAGTCTAAAGGCCCTGTGTAGGGTCATTAGACTTTTAATTAGTGTTAATTGGAATAACATAAAGCATGAAAACAGATATCAATTTTGTACGTGGTTGAAACATTCTGAATAATACAAAATAGTGACGTCACCAGGGTCATATCATAGGGCGAACGGAGCGGCCGCTCCAGACGCCGCGTCCCAGGGGAAGGCGTGATTCTTAATATGAAATTATTTTAAATTAAAAAATATAAAAAGGCAAGTAAAGGGGCGCCAGAATTGAATATCGCTCCATCCTAAAATTTACCTCGGGACGACACTCACGAACGACGAATCGCGAACAGTAACTAACAAGTGTAGTCCCTACCCTCAGACGATGTACATTTGCTCTTAAATCTCTTAAGTAAATTGAAGACGAACGACGGTTTTCTTCGTCGGATTGAATTTAAGTATGTAGAGGTTATTTCGGTACCGTTGACCTTACATTACAACCGTCTGGATGAGATAAAGCAAATATTTGACTGAGAGAAATTCAAATATACCGAGTAAGACACATTTAAGTAAATACCCTATGACTTTTGTATTCTTCCATGCGTGAATAGAGCTACAGTCACTCGTAGCTAGTCACGTTGTAGATAAAATCTAAAAATTGAATTCGTTTTAGACAAAAACTAATTAGTTTGGAACATCCAAACCTATGTACATTTTCAATAGGGTCCTTTCTGGCGACAAAAGGAAACAAATCAACTGATTCTAGAACGGAAAAACTAAATTAAAAAGTTGTTTTCTCTTTCAACAAAACGTCAATTGATGGAAAGGTTTTTTCGTTCTATTTTTATAATTTTTCCGCGTCTCCTACTTATTTGTTTGATGTTAAGAGACTTGGTTTTTTTGGGCGTAAGAGAGTTGAAGAAGAAGAAGAAGAAGAAGAGATGAAAAAAAAAGAGAAATCTTCATTGTTTTTGTTATGCAAATATTGTGATTCTATGAACTGTCAAAACGATAAATGTTAAAGACCAATATCAATCAGCTAGTATTAAACGTATTAGAATATTTAAAAAAAAAAAGAATATTAGGAACACTTTTTAGATATGTCTAATATTCCCTTTTCCCCTCCTACTAAGCTTAAATTAAAAGCTTGTATTAGGAGTGGGTACTTTTATCTATAAGGCCCAGAAAACATTGCTTCTATCAGGCACATCAGTCAGAATTGTGAGATTTGTAAATCTGCGTCCATTCGGCTACAAGCGTGGCGCTACCTCTAATTTTGACGAGATGTCCTGTGGTGGAATGCAGCTGCCGGTATTAGTTCGAACAATTCCTCGAAACTATTATTAAAATCAATAAAAATATGTATTCTGTTCCTTTTTCGCTTTCGTTTGGGCTTTAAGCCTTTTTGCGGACGCGCTACATCGCAATGATGATTTATTTACATACAATAATGTCTCCGGGCAATTTCGAATGCTAATTTACACACATCGTTTAAAACTGTTTGATCGCTATCGGTAAGGATCGCAATAAGTCCAGCGTTAAAACCCCTGACAGCTTACAGCGGTGATAAATTACTTTTTCATTATTTTAAATCGTTAAAACGTATTCCGCTTAAAGTAACTTGTGTCTGGATCAGTCCGTTCGGACGCAAACAGTTCGAAATAAAAGTATTGATGAATGTTTTAAATATTTTTTCCTTGCAACTACGCAGTAATGATATCATTAATCACTACATAACCGATCAAACAGCAATCGTTTTCTGCTTAGAACCAAAACAGTGCTGTAATCTTGTATGAAATTTCATTATCGCCTTGTTTTTTATTTTCATATCAATTTACCAAAGAGATTTAATGTCTCCCATTAAGTTTCATATAAAATGAATGCATTGGATCAAAAAGATACTGGCTGCAAATAAAAATAGACTTAATAAATTCAAAAGAAAAAACAAATGGAGTAAAATAGAAAAGAATAAGATTATTACATTAGCGGGTTCAAGCAAACAAATAAACTCTTCAGCTTTATATATTAAAAAAAGAAAGTATAGACTTGAATAATTTTTTTACGCTCATCATGGATTCTCGCAGAGTAACGCCTCTTTATCAACTCTCATCGAATAGTCGTACTGCGATAACTGAAAGACGTTGTCGTAATAGTTATTGCGTTGCACAAGTTTGCATTTCAGTCGGAACGACCTCGATTAGTTTTCCAACAGCTGTATCGCTATTTTCAAAAGCAACAACGGTCCGTTGTTCGGCGTCTACGGCACTTTTATTGGTACTTTCCCGTTGAATACTTGTAGCGGATCCCAATTTAGCGTCGTGGAGCTTAGTTTAAAACCGACACGAGAGATTACTGAGAATCTGAGGCTCTAGCAGGATTATTTCGAACCGTTCGATTCCAAGAGTCGACTTTGAAAATATTCATACTGGGCCCACAGCCGCGGGCTGCATTAGCATTGATTAAAAGCTTGACACGATAAAGACTTACCTCCCGTGAGTAGTACGAACATTTTTATCCTGAATACAGTCGACTCTTCGACTCGAACGGTTCGAAACGTTAGTGCTAGCGCCTGTGGTGAGAAATCTTCCGTTAAAGAGTCGATCAAATCTTCCACGTCATCTCTTGCCCATATGCACTGATAACCAGGTTTTCTCACGGATTGTAAAATTGCCGAAGAACTTCTTCAGAGTGTTCCGAGGAATAACTTGACCCGGCAGTGAAATTCAGTCAGACTCGATGATGAAATTTTTTTCACTATTGGTCATCGTGTCAGGAGTCAAGATCTCAATTTGATTATGTGAATTTAAGTTTTCGTAAGAGTTAGGTTAGGTTTCCTTTCTTATGATATATTTAATTACTGATAATCGTATTATCAGGCCACTAACTATGGAAAGGACTATCACCGTCTCTTTCTAACAAGACTTGCCTATCTCGCTCGCTATGTTACGTACTAGTGCCAGTCAGGATCAGTCCGTCCGACGGCGTCCACGATCGAAGAAGCCGCCATACCGTTCCTGTATCATCTGTCCATAACAGAGATACTAAGAATTCTTTAAATATATTTAATATGCTCGTTTCGTCACCACGGCTTGTGCTAAGACTGAATGCGACAATACCTTGTGTCAATTAAACCACTGTTCTTGGACTACTCGACATAATTGTCGATTCGTACGATATTTAAAAAAAAATGATTTATTTTTACTTTATACCTATCCTAAATAACAATTAATTATATAACTTTCCTTTACGTATGTGGAATATTTCAGTTTTTACGGTATTTTTACTAGAATTTGTGAAACTATACTTAAAGGTTGTGCGATTAAAACTACGGTAGTTGAAAACAGTATAAAATTCGTTATTTGGAGGCCAACTGCATAATGCCTTGTATAAAAGAACAACACCAAGTAGTTATTACCTGAACAGGTAAAGTGTAAATGAGTGTTTATTTTTGATTTATAATACGAGGCATGGATAAAATGGCGGCCCAAGTATTAGCGATAATCGATATTCGTGCAAAGGACGAATGCAAAGTTTTATTTTATATTAGCCTTTTATATTTTGAGTTAGACATTCATAATAAACAAACAGAAATTATTACATATGTTTATCTACATTAACAAAAATGTTTTTGAGAATACTTTTATTCCTATTATTTCGATATTGTTGTTAAATCAGTTAGTATGACAATAGATGTTTGGCGGTTTTTATTGTATATACATCTTAACGGTAATAAATATATCTTAGAAAACTCAGATTTAAATTTCATTTTACGTATGTTTTAAGGTTGCTTCTAGAATGTGTATAAATAACTTTTACCCGTTTTACACCTTCAATTTACAGTTTAAATGAAATAAATAAGAAAAAGTATCGCTGTCCGCTGCAATTTCCGCTCTGCCCTATCACACCGATGCAACGGACAGATTTACGGGCCGCCTTACAAACAGTCGGCTATTTTTTATCGCTCGTGCAGTTTTCCCACATCATACAACAGTTTGTTTATCGGCTTAAGGTTTCATGGATAATAAAATAATTGGAGTATAAATCGAGATAATGATCTACACTGCTGCTCGCTTTTACAATTTTCTTAATGGGCAGAAATAATGTGGTAACAAATTTATGTATACAAATGAAGTTTAATCTAATCAAGTAGGGAAAGGCCTATAATTTCAATTCTTCACACAGAAAAAATATTACAATGAACATGTTTGAACGCCTTTGTCGGCTCACTTGTCGGGAAACTGAACTTCTATGTCTACGTTTCTGATCTGGGTTCAGACGTTTTAACACCAAAAATTTAATTATTCGTGTCGCGCATGTTATAACAATATAAAATTTTTCTAGTATCAAACTTGGGTTAACCCTTCACAGGCACGAGAGCTTTTTTACCGCGCGTTAAAGAAGCGTTCAAATAGAACATATGAACACCTAAGTTTGTGTTCACACGATAGCGCTTTTATAACGCGACGCTTTTCTATCAAGCAATGTTCTATTTTCAACGATATATCTATATATATGACGGAGGACGAGTCTCCGTTATGTTTTTAAAAGGTGTGACGTCAGCATAGCTGACGTCACTAGTTTGATAGTTATGGTCTATTCTTGAATTATCACGAAGAAAACCAATGCACTACACTGACTTTCCGATGTGCCTCAACGCACGTTTCGCTTCGACACCGAAGCATCATCAGGAGATAGACTCTCTAAGGTTATTCGTAAAGCTTCGGTGTAAATAAATATTGTTTTAAAATAAGTATATTTTCTTATTCTTTTATTATTCAACTAGCTGTATTCCGCAGCTTCCGCGTGATTTCAGTGATTTTGTTAAATATGCGGGTTTCTTGAGCGGAACCCTAATTATTTTTCTAAAAGTGAAGTATCCTATGTTATTCCTTGTAACATCATATGTATTACTGAAAGTACTGTCCTAATCGGTAAAGCCGTTTCGGAGGTTACTCAAAACAAATAGACAGACGGTGAAATATGTTTTAACTTGTGTTTTTGAAGGACCACAAAATGTGCAGGATTGCGATGATGAGAGGAATAAAAGCTGGGAAAAAAGGGAAAATAATTATATAGAGAAATTGAATTTACAACGTAAGAAAAATAAACATAATCCAAAAAAAGAACTAAAGAGAAATATTTAAAAATATTTAGAACATTACTTAGAAAACCTACCAGAAATAATATCTGCTATTTACACATAATATCTACAAATGAGTTTTACAATTGGGAGCACCTGTTGTATATTATAATAATGTTTTCATATCAAAATAATTGTTTTAAAATAATTAGTATATTTTCTCATACTATTATTTTTCAATATCTTTAAAAAAAATTGTAAAGAAATAATTATAGCATTATAGCCTATTAAAAAGTTTAATAACTTTTTAAAGGAGTTCAAGCTAAGTTAAACATTACTGATATTAAAAGAGTGTACTCGTAGAAAATTTAACTAATTTTTTTCTCAAATGTATATGTGAGTTATGATCACAATAATTTAAAGTTGTGTTATTTTTTAGTATATTTTTAATGAAGTTCTCATTGTAGCAACTACTTAAATACAGATACTAAAATTAGAAATACATACGTAGTTGGGCAACAAGCTCATACCGTGGATATTATTAAAAAAATAAAAATTTGAAACCTACCATAGACGAAAACTAATTCGAATTTCGAACTGCACTCACAATCGCGCTCGCTGTCACGCGGACATCAACCAACATCCAACGCGCGTCGAGGCCCAGCCCATACTAGTCGTTGGTACATTCAACTTTTCGAAGTCACTATTTACGAAGTTCGATTAGGCTCTACTCTGATAAATTTTCAATAACTCTTCAAATGCTTTCTCTGTCTGTCAGATTATTAGATTAAAACTTCGTAATTTTCTTTATTGACTTTACTATTAATAGATAAACCATTTGAATGATGGAATAGCTTGGGAATAGATTGATCTAACCGCATCACATGAACTTGTCATAGGAAAATTAAATCTTAACTACTGCGGCATTTTTCAAATCACAACTAAATGAAAACCATTTGCGCCGATTACCTTATTAAGTTATTACCAAAAAATAAACTAAATTAAATAAAAGCATATAACATAAAAAGACTATTTACTAACGGATATTTTACTAAAAAATAATTTGTAACGTTGTATATAGTTGTACTTTTACTACAATCTATATTATACATATTAATACGTGAAGCAAAAAATTTTGGTGGCATTTTACGAAAATTGCGCGACCGGAGGAATATGAAATTTGGCACAGTTATACCTTATAATATAGAGGAGGGTGTGCGAATGCTAATATAACTTTATAGACTGCATTATAAAATTAAATTATTAAAATAAATGTAGTAAGTAAGAATTTATTAAAGTTATTGTCTATGAAAAATTTCGTTATCAATTTTTGAAAATCGCGGCGACGGAGGAATACGAAATTTGGCACAATCATAGTTTATATAGAGGATTGTGTGCGAATGCTAATATTTTTATAAAATATGCATAATTTATGCATTAAATTATTAAAATAAAAACTTACGCACACCTATGGCAATCGATTTACAGACACATGTCTACATTGTGACAGTGCGTGGTCATGACGACCGTATGTATATTAATTGTCAAATTAACAAAGTCGTTGTTACAAAGAATGAAATTTTTGTAAATAGCTTTAAAAAAGTATATAGTCCGCAATCAGGGGGCGCGACAGAGCCCCAAGCAAATTGAGCAAAAAAATGCGTCACAGCCGTACCATACTTTTCTCGAAGCAATTTAGGCCATTTTCGACACCCTATACTTCGTTGTGAATAAAACTAGAAGCCTGTTGAGCAATCAAGCAGGTTGCGTATTTTTTTTTAAATTATAAAAGTCCCGCCTTAATCAATTCAACTGTTTAGAAATAGTTTTTTTTTTTTCATCAAAAGAGAGGTATAAGGTATAAACGTCATATTATGAGATTTTTATTTCGACGACATACAGACGCTTCAGTCATATTTGTTTGAATAGATTATATACGGACGGACACAACACAAACATTAGCTACGCATCTGCAAACTGGAAATGCACTAAGTCTGTATTCACTTAGTTATGTTAAGGGCCTGCCCGTTTGTATCTTGCCTAAAAAAGGTTTAATACAGTAATAAATCGCAGGCAGTTTTGATGAAAAAAAAAAGGTTTTAACTTCTTCAATTAAACCTCTCGGTAATATTTATAGTATCTTCAACAAAATACTAAACATAGCAGTATTTATTGCGAAGACATGTTTATTAGCTGACGAAAGCTTTATGCAATAACCTTGAAAACCAGATTTTGGAACGTGCTCTCGGGTAGTAGTCTTTATTCAAAATTGTTTGGAATTTAAAAAGTGAATACGAGCCTCAATAGATTAACGGTATAAGGTATGGACTGAAATCCGCAAGGTACCCGGTTCAAACCCCACCGCCGTTGGGGCATTGTTGCACCCATTCCTAATACAAGCTTTTAATTTAAGATTGTAGGAGGGGAAAAGGGAATATAAGACATACCTAAAAAGTATTACTGATGTCATTTCTAAATAAAAAAAAAGTTATTTTGAATTATAAATCAATAGCTGTTTCCTGCGACTTCATCTGCGTAAAGTTGCGACTTAAACGTCCTTGCCCCCAAGTTCATCATTATACGTTCCGCGGTTTTTGAGGTTTCGTGTTAGGTGACCTTTTGCTTTATATATTCTAGAGATCGCTTGGAGGTCTAAATTAGGCCAAAAATCTTTAGATTTGCTTACCAAATGCTATTAATACAAAAATATACAAAATTTCGAAGTTGTAATATTTGACAATTAATATATCTACGCTTACGCACAATGTAATAGTAAAAGATATACATGTGTGTGTTCATCGTTTGGCATTGGCGTGCGTGTTGTATTATTTCAATAATTTAATATATTTATATAGTATTCACACACCCTCCTCTATATAAACTACTAGCTGTGCCGGCGACTTTGTCCGCGTAAAAATAGATTCAATTTTAACGTGATATATAGCCTATAAATTTCATCGATAAATGAGCTATCCAACACTGAATTAATTTTTCAGTGTTGGATAGCTACCAGTAAGTTCCTCAGATAAGCGCCTTCAAGCAAACAAACAAACTCTTCAGCTTTATATATTAGCATAGAGTATAGAAACAGATAATTTTGTCCAATGTCACACTTCTTCAGCTGCACATTTTTCGCAAAATGCGCGGTTGGAGAAGTGTCACTGCATCGGTCACCTTGGTTTCGCGCCTGTCTATTTGCCCCCAAAATAAATGCTGATATCTTTAAATTTGCAGATATACCCCTTGCAGCAGTTTATCAGCGCAGCACAAATCAATATCACGCTGCTGTTGCCACTGGTACTGGCGTTCACAGCCGAGCTGTTTGTTTCCCTGCGAAGAGTGCAAGAGTTCCTGGCATTTGGTAAGAGTACGATTCTACTCCTGTGGACAAAAGTGGACCCAACAGTCCATCACTATCGCCGCTCTGCA
>JANCMC010046990.1:920487-1019922 GCA_024363005.1 Charaxes varanes | reverse complement strand
TGGCATTTGGTAAGAGTACGATTCTACTCCTGTGGACAAAAGTGGACCCAACAGTCCATCACTATCGCCGCTCTGCAACAAACCAGATTCAAGACTTGATTTGGTTAATTATTGAAACGGCGATTTCCAAAGAAAAGTGTGACATACACGTATAATTATATTTATTTCACATTTTAATATTTCACAGCAATCTTATTTAACACTAATAGATACTTCACTATAATATAGTTGTAACGAACACGTTGGTGTCTTCTCCTAGTGTTATTGATGGGGATCAATAATAACACCAACTTGTCAATATTCTTCTCGTAGACTGGATTACTAAGCACTTTTATTTACACGGATAATCACAAAATCATGGGAACGTGCCTTCCAATAATTTGGCACGACTTTAAGTACTAAATAAAGGCTGACTCTAGTATACACCCTACACGAGTAACATTTCGTGTCTACGCGAGCGAGATAGCACTATCGGCGTCTCTTTCTTACAAGACGGCGTCTATCTCGCTCGCTTTGGTACGTACTAGGGCCAGCTACGCTCAGTCCGTTTGACGACGTCCACAGTCGAATACGCCGTCATGTCGTGCATGTCTCATCTGTCCATAACAATAGTAGACTTTCAGCTTAACTTGTTAAATTCTCCCAAATGCACTATCTCGGTTTTATAAGAACTACCCCCCGCCTCAATAATATGAATCGAACTAATGAAATGACCATCTCCATCTCCATCCAATTGACCTACTCTTTACTGGTCTTACGCCTCCACTTTGCCCGATCTTGTGCACCCCGTATTGTTAGTCCATTGGATCTCATATCCCCCTTTACCACATCCATCCATCGCTTCAATGGCTGACCGCGGGGCGTAGTCCTTTCCACGATGTGATTGAGGCACTTTATATCGATATAGTTTTCGCAAAACGTGGCTGAACCTTTCGCACCGCGACTTCTTCAACGTGATTTTAGTAATTTTGTTATGCCTATGTTGCTCCTTGAAACATCAGATATCTTCCAGTGTTTATACCGTCGAAATCTGTCCAACCGTTTCAGAGCTTTCTCGGAACAAACATACTTTTTAAGTTGTGTTTTTGTTATAAATGTCATATATACAGTCGTATGCAATTAGAAAAAGAAATTATAAGTTAATTTAAAACAGACATTTAAATTTTATTTATGTGATAATGATGATCAATTTACTTTCGTTGACGATTATGAAACGGTTTTACAATATGGACGCAGAATAATAAAGGCCATAGTTTTAGTAAGTGAACACTATACGAAAAACGACGACAACGATAACGAAATCATTAGACCACACAAATGACACTATAACAAACACGTCATGAGCATTCATGACGTGATTGTTTTAGTATATATAGTTCTGCTCCCAACGAATGACCAAACCTAACTGAACTCTTTCTCGACCGCGAATTGACTTTATACAGTAGTCACATCCATTCACTCTAATAACGAGGGTAGTTATCAAATTAATTTTCTATAGATATATAAAATATTACTTATACTTAATTTTACAGAGGATAGATCTGATATGATAACGGCAGTCGCAGTTTCACAGTCCTCTATATTCCGACCAACGAGTAAATGCAGCATACGACCACTCTCCTACCACATCTTACCAGAAGACCCTGCTACGAATGGCGTAAACGGTAAATCTTCTTCTTTCCCGATCTTTTCGTTTCCCACTTGGTGAAATAGGATTATCTATAATTATTAAATGGGTTTCTTGAGGAGGTCGAAGCTGGTATATGAGTCGACCGCTCGGTTAAGTAAAGTTACCGCGACTGGGTGAAAGTGAACTATGGGTGACCGATTCGAACACTGGTTTTCAACATCAGACCTCCTCCGTGTTTTGGAAGAAACATAAAGTAGTTCCGGTTAATGTCTCTGAGTGATATTATTCGTGAGTTTGTAGACATTGTGTGGATACCGGGGATGACGTGAGACGGCAGTCGGTCATTTTAACTCGCCCACAACCACATCCTCTGTAATCTAACAGACTAGATCTTATCCTGGTACTAAACCGGGCTAACGCTAGTAAGAAGATGACTTATTGGGTTTCCTATTTTACTAATCAGGTTCTAATGGAAGAATGGATGGTGATGGAAAAAGATTCCACCAAACAAGATCCAAGAAAATGGCAGTAGAAATCCGTGATGTTTCTGCAAGCTGGACCGGTGACCCTAACATGCTGGCCCTCAAGAGTATTTCATTGAAAATACGTAAAGGACAACTTTGTGCCATCATTGGTACTGTTGGATCTGGGAAGGTAAGGATGAGCCTATATTCAACAGAAGTTCATCTGTATACTAGTATTTTTATGTATATATAAGGTGGCAACCTAGTATACAGCCTGCCTGATCTATGGCAGTCCCTGCAGCTTATTGTAATTACCATGAGTATCGCCTGGGGCATTGACCCCTCAACAAAGTATTTTGAGAACCTTATTCACCAACTGGGATAATGTAGACTAACGCTGCCAAGGAAAAGCCTTCACTCTTCGCAATACTTTAACTAATCAGCAGTATTCTACTGTGATACTAAACAACCTTAATGGGTTACTAGAGCTCTTTTCTTCCTTCCTGCAGCCCGATGACGTCCACTGCTGGACATAGGCCTCCTCCATTGACTTCCACAGAGTTCTATTTTGTGATAATGATATCCAACGGCTTTCCGCTAGAGCTCAATGGGAGAAAAGTGTAGGGTGGACTTCAAGCGACTGAATAAAAAAGGCATGAGCGTAAATATCCAGGGTTTCCTGACGATCAAACACGTCGTGTATTATTTACTAGAAAATCGAAAAAGGTTTCGAAACATCCCAACTAGTCTCCATGATGTCCCCAACTTATCCGCACACAATCATCAGCTTTGAGACTATGCATCTCATCAGAACGTCATACAAACTGGAATATAATTTGGGAGTTTCCTTTGCCCTCAGCATAAATTGTAATTTACAATATGTGAGCACACCAAAGTTATGAATTATTCCGTTCCAAAGCCTTGCATACACGCAGAACTGTTTAAATTAGTAAATGAGGTTTGCCGCAGACAAAAGTCAAGATGATCCAAATGTCTTGGTATTTAAAAATGTTCAACAATTTTTTTACGGATGACATATAAAGGGTCATACATAAATTACGTCACATGTTCATTGGGCGAGGGTATCATGAAAATGTGACCTTGTGAGTTCAAAATCATAAAATTCGTGTGACGTCATTTATGTGACAAACAGGCATCCACAATAAACAATAGACGCTTGAAAATACCATACATTCTATACTTTTATTAACCCTGCCTATCCTGTTCGCACCTCCCATTTTTGTTTTTATTACCACAACACTACGACCAAAGTATTGTTTGACAGTAGTCCCTGCATAGGGAGTAATGTTTGATACTACTTTCCCTTAGGGTGGTGGTATTTGTAGTGTATACGTAAATGAGGGTAGTACTTTATAGGAGTATAAATACAGAGACATGCAGGTAAACAGGGCAGTTGTGTTACGACCGTTGACTTGGTATCAATTAACTGATAGAATCAGGCGTTACTTTGCGGAAATCCATAACATGCATGAAAACTAAACTACTTTGCTTTAATTCGCGATTGAATACGAGGGAAAATCGGTGTGAATCTGCAACCAGAAAGCTACACCACCGAATCCGCCACCAAAACACAGCACTACACTGACATTCCGATGTGCCTCAACGCACGTTTCGCTTCGATACCGAAGCATCATCAGGAGATAGACCAAGATGTGTCAACTGCAATTTACATGCCTAAAAATTGGACAATATGTGACAAGGCCAGGGGGAGGGGGGTTTATAAAATCGTAAAATTCGTGACTTAATTTGTAGATGACACACAATCTTTATGATTAGGTATAAAGAATTGTGCTTATGTTGTTAAACCTGAATAAACTTGTATTGATAAAACTTTTATTGTATTGCAAATGATCTTAGCCCAGTCAGGTTACACTTTAACCGGTTACCACCTTTTTTGAGCTAACTTGTCTTCACTATTAGCTATTTGAAAGTATCATATTTCTTTCACTCCTACAATTAAATGGAAATTTGTCATGTCATGTTCGGAAATTTCCAACAGCATGACATACATTTCAGGTAATATGATTAATTTGCTCATATGAGTTAATAATATTATTAACCAAAAATGTCTTATGTTTATTTAGATCCTGACTAATACTAATCCTTAAAAATACCACAACCTCCAAGACCCTTGACTACAACTATATATATATATATATATATATAGTTTGGCTTGGCAAGGAATTCACAGGGAACATACATAGATGCACTGGATTTTTGAAATCTTGGAGAATAGGTTAGTTGACTATTTCTCAGAAACTAGTTAATACTATCCCTTTTGCAGACAACTAAACCTGTCACAATGAGTAAAAGGGAATTTAATAATATTTAAAATAAAATATATTGTATATTGCGTATCACATTTTATTTTAGCAATAAAAATTAGCCCTTATAATGTTGCCTTCTTTTTTATATAAAATAATTTATTACCTAAATAGAGAATAGGCCCTTAGAATAAAGAAATGCTATAGACACAAAGTAAAACCTCAAATGCATTTCAAAATAATAGTGCATCTAATTAGTATATGACTTATGAATACATCTTGTTAGTAATATAAACAAATATAATTAATGGACAAAGTCAAAATACATAATATCATGATTTTAACTTGATTTGTATTAAGTTGTGCATATAAAAATAATTTGTAGTAATATAAATAAATGCATGTAAATATGTACTGTTTATATTTTTTTTTTCTAGTGAATTCAATATAGCTTCAATTAAAAAAAAAAAGGTGAATATGAGCAAGTTTGAACTTAACATATATCATTTTTGGCTAAGTCTATGTTAATAGCTCTTTGATTTCCTCCTTTTCAGCAGCGTCTATGTATGGTGTACCATCAGGCGTTTTACCGTTTTTAGATGCTCCCTGTAATCAAAATATTTTAGATGTAATATCTTTTTCTTAGTAGTTCCCTTCACTGGTGAAGGAAGTGCCCATTCTGGTATGCTATGTAGTAGTGGTAAACCTGCTGCCATCCAGTACTTGGCACATTTCAGTGAAGTTGGAATGTGGAGTCCCACAATGTTCCTAATTTGTTCAGATCAAAAGGTAGGTGAGCAAGCTTGTGGTTTTTGCTCTCAACCTATCCTACTACAATCACTTAAGATAGATGGTCTGGCTGGTAGTTACAGATGAAATATACATATATAAGTAAAAAAAAAATCAGATTAAATACATTTTTACACTTACATGTTTTAATAATGTCTTTACACAATCGGTGTGTCCCTCCCAAATAGCAGCCAGAATAACAGATATTCCATGTTTGTCTATCATCTGTAATTTAGAAGTAAACAAGAAAATTTACTCCATGATCTAAAACCTTACACTTAACATCACTCAGTAACATTAATCAGGATCTACTGTTTTACATTATGAAGTAAATCAGTGTAAAGGATAAAGTAACTTTATTTTAATGCGTAATATATTAAAGTCTGTTAATAAACAAAGCAAAGTTATTAAATTAGAGACGAAAAAAGATGTTGTAAATATAAAACAATGATATAAGCAAGAAAAATTCAGTTCATGACATGAGGCACAATTATAAGGTACTAGCTGTTTGCCGTGACTGCGTCCGCGCTAAGTTAAACTTACGAGAGCCTTAAGGCCCACTTTTCGTGATGCTAACGCACGACGCTGCGTTGTGCGTTATGCGGCATCGGACACATTGTATGAGTAACATGTAGAATCGTCTTTTGTCGTCGCTGTCTACGTCATCTATGAAAGGCAAGCGCAGAACGCTGCTTCTTGCCACTTATCGTTGCGTTTTGCGCTAGGCTTCATTCGCAACAAGAGCTTTTTGATCGCGCGTTAAAAAAAGTGTTAATAGGAACTCCCAAGTTTGTGTTCACATGTATCTGCTTTTTTAACGCGACGCTTCTTTTTTTTATTTTATTTATTTGTTATTAATATAATTTTTTTATTGGGTTTACCAACAGCTTAACACATTTAAAACATAAGCAATTTAGAGAACACACATAATATTAAGACAAAATGCTAAGCTACTTAGAGGTAAACACATCATACACCATAAAACTAAGTGGGAGAACAAAAAGAAATAAAAACAGACACTCTTTAAGAATGTATCAGTCTTTTTTTTCGACCAATGTTCTATTTTCAACGCTAAATATATATTTATATCTATATAGATATACGCTATTATGTCTATATAGACATACGCTATATTTTCGTATCGATGTCGCTAAAAAAGCGCCGAAGGATTTAACGCAACGCTTTTTTTTACTCTAGTGCGAATGAAGACTTAGTATAACGGAAACGGGCCTTTAGACCACCTAAATTTAGGCCTATCGAAAAATGCGTTCATACCGAACGTCCATTAACTACAAACAACGTCCTGGCCAAGTTTTATCTTTGTACGTCTCGTGGTTTTAGTAATTTCGTGAGCATGGTGATAGCTCATCTTACGCTTCTAAATGTATAGATTGACCAGCGATCCTTTAGAAGTGTAGAATTAAGAAGAAGGAGATTTAATCTAAAAATCAACTCAATGTTAAGTTTTGTAACATTGGTGTGTTTGTCTACCAGAGTCATTCCAGGTGGGTGGTACTTTTTAGGGTTCCGTGGCACCATAAGGAATTCTTACAATTTTGCTCTGTCCGTCCGTCTGCCTGTCCATAAGGTGGTCCCCCTAGCATTTCCAAATTATTATACGTAGAGACTTGAAATATTCCAGGTTGATAGAGCACGCTAAAAACTCATTAGGAAAATTAATCTGAACGAAATCGGACTACAACTTTTGAAGTTATTAAACAGATTCGTTTATAGCGTATCAGATACGGAACTCTTCTGTATAAGCGTGTCTTGACGTTTTGACCATTTTTGACACCTTAATTACATCAAAAAAATTGTATGTTATATTTACTTAAGCATTGTTTCACTATCTGAATATAGTGTCGAGAAACTTGGCACTATTTCAAACTAGTTCCAAAGTAAATCCCTGATATACGGCGACAGCATACGAGCAACTTTGCAATAAATAAAGCTTCCAACAACGTGTACTGGGTACACTTAGGCCTAAGGAGAAGGTATTGAACAAAATTATCACGTCTCCAATACTTGTTGAAGCAATACTTATAACGTGCAGTTTAGGCCACCGGGAAGTCTCACAAACCGAACGAAACGCGACAACAACACCATCATTAGACGTGACAGCATTGCCACCACTTCAGGCCGATTTTATTCACGCGGTTACATGTATTTATAAGCTGTACTTTTTAAGTTCGTAAAATTTATGAAGGATTGAATGGAATTCTTAATATTTTTGGGAAACAGAAATACCATATGCGCAGCCTTTTGTTTTTTAGTAGAAATTCTCTAAAAGTTTTTATCAGCCATAGTAAAGATTACTTTTTATCTGATGACGAAAGCAAGAATCCTTCTGGACTTGAAGGCAATTATAGAGAAAGCTTAACAATCGAAACATTATTCCAAAATAGATATAGTGATGGTGCTTCATACGGTGTACATTACATAATTTCTCTTTATTTTCATTAGCGGATTTATGCAAATTAATTACGCTTTTCTTACCAAAGAATTTCAATTTCCGAAGAAGAACTAAATGGAAATCTTTAAAACATTTCTGCTCATACGTCAAGAGTTAATTCAAATAATTTTGCACTTAGTGTTTCATACATTATGAACGTTTGAAAGGCTCATACTTCATTTCAATTAGTTCCAAAGATTAAGTAAATTCAAGCCAGTAAAGTGGCGTTCAAAACTTGAGAAACTCCATATTATAAAGTGGCAATCATATTAATGTATTCGGAGTTATTCTCTTCAAAATAAGTGTAATTACTTTCACTCGTGGCAGTTATATTATGTCCTCTGAGTTTCTAAAACGAATTAACCGAGTTTTTAGCTGACTTCAAGAAAGGAAGAGGTTATCAATTCGACTGTACTTTTTTTCAACGTGTTTTTGACTGTACTATTTTTTGTTTCCTCGTAACTTTCGACCTTGAACCGATGACCGACCTATTTTGATAATAATTTTTTTATTTAAAAGCTGGTGCACCCTGTGTGATCCTATTTTAATTTGGTCCATTTCTGACAACCTTCATACAATATTTTTGTTTTAATTTAACAATTATGGTATAAGAAATAAACACGTAAGATCCGTTGTGAATCAATAAAGTTCGTTACTCCAGTTACTGACATCTAGTAAACGTATTTAAATGTGTTATTTTATTAATATCTACAAACTGTTTGTATGAGATTTTACGTTAATTGCAAATATATTATAAATTTATCCTCTCGGTAAATACAATAATCGAATAACAAAGAAAAATAAAAGAATTGGTTTGATAGAAAAAAACAAGTCTGTTTGAAAGGCTATGGAAATATTTTGTTCCATATTTAAAACTTAAATATTTTTAAATGCAATATAATCTTTAAGTGCAGTGGCTTACAATATATTCTGTAGTTTTATCGGAACCTCTGTTATTAGTCATATTATTTAACACAAAACGCTTAATGGCTTGGCGTGTAATATAAACCGTTAATGGCCTTTAACATCACACCATTATTTCCGCGGCTACAAAGTGTTATGTACGGCTGTTATCGTTATTTGAGTAATAATTAATTAGTTAATTTAAATAATTTTCTGGTAATATCTATATTGCCATTTAGACTACACATCTCAGCAATTTCAATCTCGAACCACATCTCCATGTGGCGTCCCCGGTAAGTTCATTGCACAACAACGAAGTTTGATACACTATTGTTGTGCAAGGAAGGCTAACGTGTCAGGAAGACTCGCCAAGAAGCCAGTCTAGCATCTAATAGCCAAATACCCTCTTCCTCCGGGAATGACGCACAGCTTCAAGGTACTGGAGATCATAATCTTTGATATTAATTTCAACTTTGTAGGTTTACGCGTTCTTGAGAAAAAGGACCCTCTCCTTTTTGGGATTGGTTAAAAAGGCTGTTTTGACCAGATTATAAGTGACTAAAGAATTGTGGACAACTGCTATCACACTGGATGTCTTACAGATGAATTTTCGATTAATGTGATAAAAGTATGCTCTTTTCTTCCAAATTTCTTAGAATCATCATTATGATAGACTAGCTGTTATTCGTGACTTTGTCAGTATAAAATTGGGTGGAAAATAGATTTAATATAAGCGTGTTGATTTTTAGCCTAAAGCCTTCCTCGATAAATAGGCTATTTAACACTCGATTTTTTTTTTATAATCAGACCAGTACTTCCTGAGATTACCGCGTTCAAGCAAATAAACAAACTCTTCAGCTTTATATGTTCGTATATAGAGACACTCAACTCTCTACATATACATACATGCATACGTACACACACTCTCAAAAAATCCAAAATAAAATGCTCAAATGTCTCCGTGTCTGTAAAAAATATATGCAGTACCTTTTTTAATGCACTATCAAGTATATTACTTCTATAAGAAGAACATGTAAAGTAATACAGAAAATTACAAACCTATCAGAATAAAAAGTATTCAAAGACGCAATAATCAACATTGCATCTAGCATAAACTTGCTTTTGCCCTTTTATTTACTAAAAAGTAAAGAGAAAATATTCAAAGCATCCTGTATAAAGCAAAAGGACACTCCGACAGTAAAATAGTCCGGTAATGAAATTGGATCGGTAAGTTTTTTTATTTATTTTAACCTAACGATCACTCTGTCCATCTTAGATTTTGTGGTACAAGTCATAGACGACATTTAATTAATTAATTTATTAATTTGTCTTTTCGGTACCAAATAAATATACATCAATTACTGAAAACTAATATATAACTATTTTTTTATTTTTTTTATTGGCTCGCTAGTGTTTATTACGTACAAAATAACATGGAAATAACACTTATAAAATAATATAGCGTGTACGCACAAACATTTTAAAGCGAACACATCATGCAATAAATTAAACTAATTCTTATAAATTCAACATAAACAATAATACACTTAAAAAAATAAATTAAATCATTAAAAAATCTTATCTCATTTTAATGTAATTTATAATTAATCTATTTTAATCTAATAAAAACCTGTTCAATATAATGAATTGCCTGTTGACTTCAGGATACTTTTAATTGATCTTATTATCTGAGCTGGCGGCATATGAAAAAAATGGAATTCCGGACATTTAATTATTAAATCATTAAATAAACGCAATGCGCGAGTAAGAGGAGCCTGTTTTCCCTGTTTGGTTCTACATATACAAGCAGACCCGACACACGTTGTCCTGCCCGAATTAAGGCTCTACTCTTATGAGCCAATTAACTTACCTCCTGTTTATATTTTCCGTAAAACCAAAACAGGTGGAACGTCACTCAAAAGATCTGGTACGAGCGTCATCTATTTGAAGTACTGGCGACCAAATCAGTATTTTTTATATTTGTAAATAATTTATAGACTCTTCCTTTCTTGCTTTTCTTTTAAACCTTCCCGGAAACAAGGGGAATAAAAACAAATGGGATTAAAAATGGTACAGTCGCTTCTGAGTTTTAGGGAGACTAACGAACGCTGAATTTAATTTATATACATTGTGAATGATGAGAATCAAACGAGTTTATCGTATGGAGGGAGAAAAGACATGCAAAATATAATAATCATTTATCATAATATTATACGTGTGAAATTGGCAACCCAGTCACGCGTCGGCCATTTTGTGCAAACGGCGGGAAAACGGCGCTCGAGCGCGCAGGTGTTTTGCAACCGATACGGACGCGACCGGCATTCTAATACACATTATATCTCATAGAGTTTTCATAACCTTACTGAAATTATAATAAGGGATAAATTCTTCCACATCCTCATAGTGTAAAAAGAAACATAAGATATGCATTCGTGCCATTTGCCTTATAATTGATAGAATTAAGAATTCCATGACATGCATAAAAAACTAAACTGTTTAAATTTGCGAATAAATACCAGGGAAAATCGGTGCAATGCTGCAATGCGAAAGCCACATCACCGAACCCACTATCAAAGCACAGCACTACACTGATCTCCGACATGCCTCAACGCACGTTTCGCATGCAAAGAATTTCCTGCCTAATCCGCCCTCTCTTAGGAACCAGTTTATTCAAGAAACGATCATTAGTCAAAGAAAAGCAACGCACCTATGAACCTATTGGTAGTATTTATCTTTTTTACGGTATTTTCTTATCATATTCTGAAGTATACTATCAATAATTTGTAGTTTGCCTACTACTCTCACGTACCTCTCCAGTGTTAAGTTTTTTAAAGTGTTGTGTTAGGAATATTGGAGTGGCTACAGCGTAGAGGATACAGAAGCATCGGCACACCACCGGCACGATGACGCGACGACATCGTAAAGGCAGCGGGCAGCAAATGTATGCACTTGACGAACAACAGAAGTACAGGCCCAATTCGGCTGCAGACCAAAAGGACTGCAAGCGTGGCGCTACCTCTAATTAGATAAATAGAGGAGACTATAGGAATATGGATATGGATGATAGGGATGGACAAATAAGATATCAAGCTAGACGAATAGGAAAAAAAGTGGATACTACTGTCACGAATGGTATAGGGGAGTGACAATAGCAGCTAGGGTAGTACCCGTAGTAAAGCTAACCAGTTATCGGGGAGATAAAGAGGGAGACCCATCCCTAGAACAAAAACTCTAAAATACTAAACCCCCTAGCGCCACTAATAAAAAAAATGTTACCAGCCCTATATTTCTATCTACAAGACCACCATATCCAGATATGATAGGAATGTAACACATCCGGATGAAACCCCCGTATACCCCTGAAGACATGACGCTGGGGAATTGACGAATGGAGTACACGTCACACTTTCGCGATATGACAACATCGTTCTTTGTCTATTACTAAACCCTATATTCTTCGATGGCGATAGGTGATAATGCAATAATAAAATGGCAGACCTCTGTAGATGTTGAGCATTTACGTCACTTACTTTATTTTTAAATAAACTGTTATTTGAACACTACATCAGTTTAACATATAGCTATTTAATATTCAAGAAGTTTTATATTTTTTTTTATTTTATTATTACAAGGATCAAACGAGCAGGCAGCTAAGTGTCTACGGACGCCCATGGACATCTGCACGACCAGGAGGCGAACAGATACGTTCCCGGCCTTTAATGACGAGTTTAGACTCACGGGAAGTCTTACAATCCGAACGAAACGCGATAACAATACCATCACTTGACGTGACAGCAGTACCGCCACTTCAAGCCGATCTTATATGGGATACTCGAGCTTATTTTACCTCAGCTACTATAATTATTGCTGTACCTACAGGAATTCACGATTTCTACAACCTTACGACTAATATCACACAGTGACATTAATCGGGTCCCACCGTTTTACGTGCCTTCCGAAGCACGAAGGAGGTCGGATATCAAATGTAAAACAGTGCTAGAATGGGTCACCCATCTATCACCCGGTCGCAGCAAGAGCAACTTAACCCAGCGATCAACTCAAATGCCGACCACTGATTAGGGCACGACCTCCTCAAATATATTCTGATTTTAGTACTTTTTAAATTTATCCAATTCTCTAGTACTACTAGCAAGTTCTGATTACAGAAGACAAATTATCGTCGCTGTAAAAATGTATTTCCGAAATTTATGTAGGCGCATAACTTCCAAACGACTGCACGTATAATTTTTTTTGTTGTGTTCGTTATGGTCAGGGCAAGGTTTGCATAATTAGAAACATTTTTGTCTGTCTGTTATGGGTAATAACTTAAAATTAACATGAAAAATTATTAGGGGATCTCACAAAAAGAAACAATGATGTCACTGAATTCACACGGGTGAAGTCGGAAGCCACAGCTATTATGTAGGTATATTTAATTAATTTAAATTTCGTTCATACTTTGCCCGTACAGAAGAGATGTCATCAGAGGGCCTAGCACGAACATTCTCGATACGATATAGTTTTACTTACTTTTATGTTCGAAACCGAACGTCAAATGAAAAATGAATGCTACCTTTTTTAAAAAACTTAGTTACTAAATATTCCTAGCACGAATGAAATCAGAACTCGAACGTATCGAATCCTCGACGTTACGGCCTGTACTAATGCACTTTACTTTTGGAAATATGATTAGGGTTCCGCACGCTAAAATGAAAACCCTCAAAATATAACAAAATCACAGAAATCACGCGGACGAAGCCGCTGGGTGCAGCTAGTACGCAATACGGCTCATAATTACTTAAAGAATTATGTATTGTTACAGTTGCACGTTGTCCCTGATTATGACAGCTTGTATGAGCACGTAGACAGAAAATACTTGCCACAGGAATACGGCGGGGAGGCACGAAGCCTGTATGAAATGAATCAGGAACGTTTAAAATTATTCGAAGATCAGAGGTGAGTAAGGAATAGGATAAGAAATTAAGCGTTCCATAAATACATAACGTTTTATTCCCATTAAGCTGAACGGGTTAACTTATAAATCCATAATGGATTTGTAAATTAACCCTTTCAAGGCGTCGTCTTGATATAACGCCAGTGCGCGATGTGAGCGAACTTAGATCGTACGAACGTGCGATCAAACATGTTGATGTCTATGAAGTGTCCCTATTGAGGAAGTTGCGATCGCGCGAACGTCGATTACATTTCTGTCTGTCTGACTGTTTGTTTTTAGTAATGTCAGTAACAGCTGGACCGTATCTGGACAGGACTTTTAGATAGAAAAAATAGAACCCTCAAAATGTGACAAAATCAATTCATGCGGGTGTAATTAAAGTATATTAATATTGTTGCAGGAAAATTTTTCATAATGACAATTTATGGATGGCGGACATCGAGAAGAAGCCGAAAGACGACGACTATATACTCAACGGGTCTTTTAGAAATCTGAATGTAGACTGATTAATATTGACGTTATGCCGAAGCCAGACAGCTCAAAGTGTTTGTACATTTTTGCCTTTAAAGACTATAAAGTCCTACAAAACTTTGCGCAGCAACCCAAAGTCCCCGGCCACACTACATGATCATTCAAATGAAGCTTGTCTGGCTTCGGTATGGGAAAATATGAGAAGAGATATTCAGAGAGTGAACCTGAGTGCACAGACAAGCCAGAATAGAGCGCTCTGGCGAAATGTACAAGGAGACCCGACCCCAGATAAACTGGAAAGAGAGTAGGCCAAGAAGAAGAAGAACCTACCTCATCTCCCGTAGGCAAGTCTCTAAGATGATTCAAAGCCGCATTGAGATCCCTCAGGGCGGGGGCCAACCACATCTGCGGCGGCAGCACCCGCAGCTTGTTGTTGGACACGTCTAGACTCGTCAGGGAAGGTAGTGAGAACAATTCCGGCGGCAACTCTTCGAGGCGATTATCCTAAAAGGTTAATGAAATTTAGTCCCGTAATACCCAAAGCGCAGTGTAACAGCAGCGAAGTGTTAAGAACAGGGCACTTGAACTACAAACTACAAAGATATGTCTGAGTTTTCATTACACTCGCGGCAATGCTGCCCTTACCCTAACCGACACCTTTTGACGATTCGTGTTCACTTCTGTCTACACACGGGAGTGTTTAAGACTTTTAATTTTTTTAGGATTCAGCAGCGCTACCAGGAACCCTTATAGTTCGTCCGTTCGTTTGTCCGCCCGCAAGATGGACCCCCTAGAATTTCCAAACCATTACATAGAGAGACTTGAAATTTTTAATGTCGATACAACATGCTGAAAACTCATTAAAATAACCATTTTCAGAAAAATTGGACAATAACCTTTGAAGTTACTTAATAAACATCTTTATCACGTATCAGACACATAACCCTTCTATATAAGCATGCCCTGACATGCTCTTGGCCACTTTTATTTACTGTTAATATAGATAAATGCCGCCAAAACAGTTGTTAGGCCAAGATTATAACCATATGTGATAAAACTGCATCAAATTGTGGTCTACATCGACATGTAGTGGTCGAATACAACATGCCACAGGCCCTTGATACTCAGCGTAGATCTACAGAGTGCCAGAGAAGTGAATAATTTGTCTATGTATATTAATATATAAAAGAAATATGGTTAACATTTTACAAAAAATTGATTTTCTTATAAGCTTACAAAAAAAAAATTAAGAATAGAATAAAGATTATTAATTTTATTCCTGAAGTGGAAATGGGATGGGCATGTGGCTCAAATGGACTCGCAAAGGTCAGCTAATATAGCGACTTCCTGGATGCCCAACAATGGTCACCCACGACCCGGCAGGCCGAGTAAGAAGTGGCCCGGCGATTTGGATGCCTTTGCGGGGATGTTGTGGACGAGATTGACCCAAGAAAGAGGAAAGTGGAACGAAAAGGGGCAGGCCTTTACCCAGCAGCAGGACACAACAGGCTAATTAAAAAAATAACTTACTCCCCGTCGCTCTAAGACTCAACAAAAGTACATTTAGCATTAATATTCTGTAATACCTGTAAATATATTTCCTGCAAGACGGGCGCGGTGTATACCTCCGTGTTGCGTTTACCCTTTTTGTTCCTGCGCTGCCTATTGTCGACGTCCTCTTCGAATGGATCGTCCAATTTCGGGAGAGATTCCAACTTGTTTTGGGCCGCGTTCAAGTACCTATATGTTAAGGGCATTTTTAGTCGTTTTTGTTGGCTAATATAATAATATAAATAAGAGCCTCAAGAGGTCAACTGTATAATGTATGGACTGAAATCCGCTATGTACCCGGTTCAAACCCCACCGCCGTTGGGGTATTGTCGCACCCACTCCTAATACAAGCTTTTAATTTAAGCTTAAATTGAAAAGATCTAAGTGTACAAGAACTCAAAGCCACTTTGTTTCATACATTGTAAAGAAGGGGCAAACGGGCAGGCAGTTCAACTAAGTGACTACCGACCCTCACGGAAGGCTCTCAGATGTTTTATTAGCCTTTGAGAAATACTTATTGCTGTTTTCCTCTTTAAAATTTTCGACTCATATTCAACTTTTGTTCCAATCATTGCACCTCAGCGCTGGAAGACTCGAACTACCGCCCACATATATATGCGAGAAAAACTCGGCTGCTCAGAATGAGCTGTCAATGTGAACGTAAACATGCCAAATTTCAGTATATTGTTATTATGATATACTTACGACAATGCATAGATTTTTATTTCGGACTAGATGAAACCCGCGACTATGCCCGCGTGAAGTTTTAAGTTTAATTTTTTGTGCGCGTAACCCTGATTCTTTTTCTTTAACAAGAGTAGCCTAGGTTATTCTTTATAACATTAGCTATGTGCCTGTGAAAGTCCCGTCGAAATCGGTCCAGCAAATTCGGAGATTACCCGGAACAAATAGACAGACAGACCAGAAGAGAAACAGAAATCTTTATTTTTACTTGATGTTTGCGTTATAGGTATCGTGTAAGGAGTAATAAGTAATCAGTAAAAGAATTTGATTTTGACGTTACAGACAGAACCCTCCAATTTTATTCATATTTATAGATATTCGAAGGTCTATGTTATGGAGCACTCTAACATTCCTGAACTCTACTAAATAGTGGAAATGGACTGGAACAATAACCAGTGCAGAGTCGGTGCTTTATAATCGCTCGCGGATGAACAGCCTTAGCTATGTGTGTAAATTGCAATGAATAAGCACTTAATTAATATTCCCGATGCCTTGCGTATTACGCGCCATTGAATCTGTTAGGGCTGTGAAAACTTACCATATTCCATTAAGTAGGTACATATCTCTTCTTACCGGTCGTGGCCTAATCAGCGGCCGGCTTTAGAGTGGATCGCTAGGTTAATTTGCTCTTGCCGCGATCGGGTGATAGATGAGTGACCCATTCTAGCACCGGTTTATATTTGATATCCGACCTCATCCGTGTTTCGGAACGCACGTAAAACTGTGGGACCCGATTAATGTCACTTTGTGATATTAGTCGTAAGGATGTAGAGAACGTGGGGGTTCCGAAGATGACGTCAGATGGCAATCGGTTTTCTTAATTCGGCCCAGAGCTACATCCTCCACAATCGAAGCGAACACTGGTATTTAACCGGAATAATGCTAGGAAGAAGAAGAATACGACAACTGTCTTGTTGTACACCAGTTGTGTCCGCGACTGCGTCCGCTTAAAATCAGCCCACGACCTCCTCCTACTAAGACAGTTAGTAGAAGAAGAAGAAGAAATAGTTTTATTTGGTATAAAAATACTGTACATAAATATACCTACAATACACAATTTACACGTAAAAAACAAAAAAAGAAAGAAAAACTCTTATAAATTATATGAATATCTATACATAGTGAGATGCCCTAAAAGGTGAACCTCTCAGCTTATTTGTTGGAAGAGGGACAAATCCCACTTCCAACACTGATTTCCGGAGGCCATCTAGTCGCCTCCTCCACGCATGTACTATGTACAAAATTAGTAGTACTATCAATGCATAATCGACCGTCGCGCGTGTTATACGTTTTTTTTTTTATGTTACAAGGGGGCAGACGAGCAGGTAGCAGGCACCGAAGTGCCTACCGACGCATGGACGCGATAAGCGTGCAATATGGCGGCTGCCTCGTGACATAATATGCCATGCGTCCCATGGGGTGTTTGTATCTTCAACGAAATAGCTTGGGGAAATATGGACGTGCTACCAATCTAGAAAACATAATATGTCATAAGTATTTAGCCACTATTGACCCTTTGAATATTACAAGAGTTGTAATTTGGTTAAGACTGACTTACTAATATTAATACAAGATTTGTCTGAAAAGTCTTGCTTCGTACGACAATTCTATATATTTTTTTTGTTGTTAAATTTATGCTCCACAGGCACGAGGCCCATGCCAATTGTAAATTGTATTTATATCTCAATTTTTTATCTTTTCTCTCTTATCGTTTTATTATCTACTTTTTTTAACATTTATAGAGGGAATCAAACCCACGACCCCCGGAGCGGAAGGTAGTGTTACCGCCCACTGCGCCAACGGCCCAGCCAAAGATATATATTAAAAAGTATTCTGTTGCTGAGGTTTTAACTCGTTTTGTAATTATGTGTGTGTGTGCCTTTGCGTGTGTACGTGCGCGACACTTGCAATTTACCGTCTGAAAAATACCGAAGCTTAAAATTAGAGTCACGTCCCCCTCCTCTTTATTAGACACGGCCGCTTTTGGGTTCACCTGGTATCGTTTCTGTAAATACAAATAACATCAGTAAATCTCCATTCCATTAATTTATTGATATATTTATCGTATATAAAAAGGGACTGAACTTGTCCTTTTACCCTCTATAATAAAAATGTAAACTTTTTAAATCTGACTCACTCTGCCGTTGCCTTCCCCATCGTCGCAGTACGCCATTACTTGGGGACTTATCTCAGTAGCCTCCTCGGCGATTTTGCCCACCACCACTATCTCGGAGCCAGCGTTGATAGTACGGAACTGTTGACGGCTCACCGTCCCTTCCTTTACCTGATGAATAATATTTATATCACAAATATCTCTTCTTCTTCCTAGCGTTATCCATATCAGGGTTGATCAGGGTCCACAGATTGCAGAGGATTGGCTCTGGGGCGAGTTAAGATGACCGATTGCCGTCTGACGTCATCCTCGGAACCCCACGATCTCTGTAACCTCACGTTTAATATCATTCAAGGTTATTAATCGGATCCCTCTGTTTTACGTGCCTTCCGAAACAAGGAGGAGGTCGGATATCAAATATACACTAGTGTCAGAATGAGTCACCCGGTCGCAGCAAGAGCTATTTATCTTAGCGATCAACTCAAATACTGACCACTGATTAGGCCACGACCTCCTCAACTATATCATATATAAGGTCCATAGATTATTGGCCTAGAGCAATGTTAACAGAAATAAAAGATAGTGCACTCCAAAAAGGTGCGAAGACTAGCACAGAACTCAGCGAGGGAGAACAACTTCATGTACACGAATGTAGCGGAAGCGTGAACAAAGGAAATAAGCATTCTAAGTTGATTTAAGTCACAAAGATGATAGACTTCGGAAAACACTGGAGTGGCTACCGCGCGTAAGACATAGAAGCATCGGCAGTCAACCAGCACGATGGCGGGACGACATCGTAAAGGCAGCGAGAAGGACATGGATGCACTTGGCGAATAGCTGAAGTAAATGGCGAGCTCATGAACATAACCTATAATAATAATTACTAGGAAAATCCTTTGCGGCAAATTAATAGTCAACTAATTTTACGTTACATTATGTACCATGTACATATATACGAATATAGATTGGTAGTTGTCGCGTACCATACAAAATTCAACTCGCGCTAACAAAGTTCCTACATACGATCACTATATATACACCTCACGTCTCGACGAACAACTGTTGGCGAGGCGCGGCCGCCTGGGCAACTCCACCTTGTTCAGACAAAAGATGCTCCTTTGTGGTGGTCGACCATATCAACCTTCGCTCCCTCTTAATCATCCCTCGACGGACACCTTCCGCCTTGGTGTGTCTTTCCACAGTATGCAGACTCTTTAACAAATGTTTGATAGCTCACAAACTAAATTATTTTTCACGAACAATACTGAATAATAAATTGTTTCTTATCAACTAAATTATCACAAAACAATTCATTATACCCAATAGTATCGCTACTGTATAATAAATCAACTCTTATTAACGAATCTACGTCAAAAGGCATTCATTAAACGTTTTAAATATTAACAAACCAAGGCATTAGTTCAGCGCGAAGCCATGGTCGATGCAACAGTAATTCCCACTTATTTATCTATATTATGTTCATTAATATTGGCAGCGGTGTGGTGTTTAAATACAAAATGGCGGTCACTGCACAATTACATTAGCACGCATCAGATTATAAACGGAACACTGCATTTATGTTCAATAAATTTAAACTATGATTCGTACTTGTTCAAGATGTTTGTTTATATGGGACAATACTTCTTTCTGTCTTCGATTTGTTGGTCATTGTGTGCGACGCTGTTGGCATACATACGACTGGCATTAGTGTTCTCTGGCAAGATAAGCTACGAGAAACGAGTCGCTACATGGTTCAGCTTGGGCGCTTTTGGAATTGTTACTATGATTTCGGACCATGCAGTGCCATATGTTTACGATTCAGGCAACGATCTCAATCGAATATTGCCTTTTTTATTCAGTGCATATCTACTGATGACATTCAACATATGTGTGTTTGTGAAAGTTATTTGTTCAGCGATGTCCTGTTGTAAAAAGCGGATATCGCGTACGGGAGGTAGGCGGATATTGCCAGTGTTGGGGATAGCTGTTATGTGCGACCTGGTTATGTCAACTTTGATACTGAGTGCCGTCATAAAAGTTAATACTTTAGGAATAGGTACCATTCTCTTATGGCTGTTCGAATACAGGCTTATATTTCACACGATTTTCGTGCTATTTAATAAAAAGTCTATACAGTATTGGAAGAATTTGTTAATTAAAAGAGAACAACGCGCATTAAATCGAGTGATCTGAAGAAATTTATATCCACAAAGATGGAAGTTTTGGAAGACTATCAATCTGGTTATATAATTAATTGTCTATAAGTTTTAAGTTGAGCTCATGTTTCCCGCGTGCTTTGATTCCAACTTTCTTTTTTTCTGTTTTTTTTTTTATTATTTCTTTATAACGCTATTTTCTTTGCACGATTAATAGCGGGAGTTCTGTAAAGAGTTCTTTACGGTCCGTTCATATTTTTTACTCTATACCTACCTATTTCCGCTATACCCTACTTTCTCTATTATTTTTTTTATTATTTCTATTGACATTTGTTTTATCGCCAAAAGGAGATTATTTCTGTTGAAAACGGATATGAGTCGGAAATGGATATGAATGTATTAATGTATGTATAATATAGTAATTTAAAAAATAAATTATATTCATTATAACGACGTCTTTGTATTATTTTTGTCCATATATGGCCGCCGAAGACACGGTAGGTCGAATAAGAGGTGGCACGTTGACTTTGCAGGAATGGAGTGGATTGGTACTCAGAATAGATGAGAGTGATTTAAAAATAGGGGACCTTTGCCAAGCAGTGAAACATTACAGGCTAAAAATAAAAAAATATATACAATAAATATATAGGTATAGGTTAATAAGTATAACAACTTATAGAATTGATGATCTTTTTATTGTTTATCGTGCTTAATTTTTCTACTAGTTAAGATCGTCGATTAGAATTCATATTGATACAATAACAATATCCTCATTCGTGGATAGTAAGGTAACAAATAGAAATTCTGCTTTCTTGTGCAAGCATTCATTTAATTATATAATTAAACCATAATGTTTCCTTTGACCCATATTAAAGAGTGACATTTTAATTTGCTCAAGTCTAGAACGCACTTAGCGTTTACGCGGTTTATTATCATAGCCTAGATTTTGTATAGAAACTGGTACAAACTTGCAATTGGTCTTCTTTTTACGGTATTTTTATAAAACAAGGAGCAAACAGACAGGTGGTTCTCCTGATTTTAATTAGTGACAACTGACGCCATATATATTTTTTTCCCGCCCCGAAAATCCTTTTCGTGTAGTCATACATCCTCAACGAACGTCAAAAATGTCACACTCATTAATTGTTTTTTTTTTATGTTACAAGGGGAAAACGAGCAGGCAGCAGCCAGCTGCCTACCAACGCCCATGGACATTTGCACGACCAAGAGGCAAGCAAATGTGTTGCTAACCTTTAATGACGAGTTTAGGCCACCGGTAACTTTCACAAACCGAACGAAACGCGACAACAATACCATCACTGGACGTGACAGCATTGCCACCACTTCACACCGATCTTTTGTCAGAAAAAGTTATTGGTACCCGAACGCGCCAGCACAATTCGGCTACAAGCATAACGCCACCTCTAATTAGAAAGACAGATGATAAAGGTAGATGGGGAGGAGAGAAAGTATTCGGATACTACTGTCACGGACGGTATAGAAGGAGTGACGATAGCAGCTAGGGTGTTCTGGGGTGGCGTACCCGTAGTGAATCTGACCAGTAATCGGACAGATAAAGGAAGATCCACCCCCTGGGAGTAATTGTAGTTAACAAAGTTAACGCCAGGTGGCGCTGGTCAAACTTCATACAAATTGAAGTTAACTTCGATCAAATAGTAAAGAAATCCCTCACTAAGCACACTGTTTACTCGACTCCCGAAAATTCCGATATTACAGCGATCAAACTTAAGCGGAAAATCATTCCACAATTAGTTTCTATGTGTGAAGCGGAAAAGATCTCATATAAACATCTTCTTAGCGTTAATCTCACCTTGTGACAGTCACTTCGCTTTAACCTGAACTTCCTCTTCTAATGCCGAAGCCAGACATAGCTCTTAGTGTTTGTACATTTTTATCCTTGAAGACTACAAAGTTCTACAAAACATTGCGCAGTTACACAAAGTCCCCGGCCATACTACATGATCATTCTAATGAAGCTATGTCTGGCTCCGGCGTAACAATTACCAGGTAATTTGAACTCTATTAAACAAAGCAGCTTAATAGAGCATATGTTAGACTTGCTAGTTATAACAATTATGTTTTACTATGGTTATCAAATGTTCCTTATTATTGAGTTGCCACCATAACAACACTATAGCTCTTCAATACTTCCAAGGATTTTGAGAATAAGAAGTATTCATCAGTTCATGGACAACAAAATATATTGTTATTTTGTAATGGTAGTTATGACTTGGTTCGGACATCGTCCTATAATAAAATGTGTACATGAGTGTGTAAATCGTTTTACATTGGTGTGCGTGTGATTTTATTTTAATAATTTAATAGTTTTACTATGCATATTTTACAAAAATATTAGCACTTGCGCACCCTCATCTACATAAACCATAATTGTGCGAATTTCAAACTACTCCGTCTGCGCAATTTTCGCAAAGTGGTACCCAAAGTTTTTGCTTCACGCTTTTGCATTAATATATACTTAGATGAAGCAGGGCGGACGAATTGGTTTTCTTACAAGAAATCCCGGGGTGGAGTGGTGAAACTGAGTAATCCCAGGTCGCTAATCCCACCGCTCGCTAGCCCGTAGCCGACCGGGTGATATAAATCACGACGAGTGTTGGAAGCGATAATGTCTCCCGGGACTCTCAGGGTTGAACGCTGAACACGAGACAGTAAAATATGATCTAGCTTGAGGTAAAATCCACACTAATGCTATAATAGAATAGAGCCTCAATTAGCTAGTAGCTAAAAAGCAGAATTGACTTAAATCCGCAAGGTACCCGGTTCAAACTTCAACTCCGCTGAGGTTTTGTCACACCCATTCCTGACACAAGCTTCTAATTTTAACTTTGTATCAAAAGAAAATGGGAACATTAGATATACCTAAAAAGAAATCCTAATATAAATTTAAAAAAAATTGAGGGTGTGAATATTCCTGGGGAGTAAAACATTAAATGTTATGTAAGTAATATACGCTCCAGAACATGAATATTCTCGATAGTTTTACATACGTTACGTTAGAAACGGAACATCAAGTGAATTATTAATGTTACCGTTTTACACAACTTAATTGCGAAATATTGGTTGCACGAATGGAATCTGAACTCGCACGTATCGAATTCTTGACTTGATGTGTAAAATGGAAGCACGAATCTTTGCCGTTTCCTTTCGAACGTAAAAGAAAGTAAAAGTTTCGAGAATTTTCGTCCTAAGCCCTCTGTTGTGCGTCGGAACTGACACACACACAATTTTTATTTTTGAAGTGAAACTTCTTTACGCACGCTTGACTTTACGTAAGCTGTAGGTCTAGCACGAACTTTTTGAATAGAATTAAGTCGACGAGTCGACTTAATCGTGTTACGCTTTAGGCTTGCCTCCTGCTTTGCTTTAATCCAGGGATAGAGAAAATATAAAGAGAGAGGGTTACATATGTTATTTCTCATAGCATAAGCTTGTTGTTGGTGATATCAGTCTTAAAATCAACCACAGTAATTACTGATGTAACGGATATTGTATTAAATAAAAACACTATTCAAATAACATTTATTTATCAATGAAAACATACAATAAGTTTAAATAATACATATATTATACCAATACACGTACATAAACATAATACACATACATATAGGTTGAGCTAAAGAAGTTTTACTTCATTCGTGTTGCCTAAAGCAAACTCGATCTTTATTTTAGAAGATGGCATCCCTGAAACGATAGAAAAACATTTAGGAAGAAGCACTCGAACAATCCACCTCAGCGCTAATGACGTATTAGTCTGTTTCCACGTTTTATTTGCACCATTTCTTCCGGGGACCCCGAGTGATGGACGACTTTCCACAGCGGAAACTCACGTTATCATTGCGTTCGTTCACTTTAATGAAATTTCCGCCCAATTTGGGATTACGGACGAGCGTTTGTTTTAAGAAGCTTTTTTTGTAATATCAACCAACAACGTTGATGAAAGTCATTTAGATTACAGCGGATGCTTTATTCATCTTGTATAGTGCTTTTTTCTTTGCGGATTCATTTATTTTATGAAAGCGACGCTTACCTACATATTATTACTTTTTCTCAAACATGCTTGGAAATTTGAGCATTATTTTGACAATCTTCTTCGAGATAAATGGAACTTGCTGTACTGGTCGAGCAGCGGCCGGCAATAGTTGTATGAAAATCCATATCTGTCGTGTTCAGCGGCCATATAAATCACTATGTAAAATCATACTTGTCGTGTAATTTAAAAATGGAACGATCTTGTACTCCGCAACATGGCGACCAAAGAGGTAACTTATCAAAAGTTTAATTTAAATTTCGAACTGCCTTGCACATAGAAAGCTGTTTAGTCAAAAAAAAATACTTTGGCGCGTAAAAAACTATTGTCATTAGTAGTCGTTAACTCCGTCATTGGGTTTAAATACTTTTTCAAATATAAGTTCTGAATTGTACTACTTAGTTTAATTTCCGCGCATTATTTGAGAAAAGTACTATACAAGCCTTGGCCGCAACAAGGCATTGATGGACTTACGTATGTTCACACATTCACACATTCGTCCATCAATGCCTCTCTTGGCGACCGCTGCAGTAATGTACTATTTATTTAAATGTTACGAATCTAACTCTAAATTTAACGCATAATCTACCACTATTTTATTCTACAGGTTGTGTTGAAGAAATCGATTTTAATATCGATAAGAACGCGTTTTGTATCTCTTTTCTCTCATGTATACTCCTTTAATGGCTATACCAGTAAGTTTGTATATGTTATTGTGAACCTCCCATAAAAGAAAAATAAGACACCTCATCAGAACTAAACACTTCGACTGCGTAAGGTTTTACTTTCAATCTGGCCCTATCGAAAAATTCATGTTTAGCGGATCTACTAACCATAAACGTATTTTCCGATTCAAATTAGCTTATAAAAGTATAAAGCATCTTTTTTGCCACTGCTATTTTCCTCCCATATAATAAGTAAGGCTTATTTTTAGAATGTCTGGGACAACAAATCCGCAAAGCTAGAAATCGAATTTAGTACTTTACCCATTTCGTTCCACCTTTTCACCGTTAAGCTATCGAGACACGAGCTATCAATGAAGCCGCAAATGTAATCAATACCTGAGGTATCACAACTCAGCGAATCAATAACAAAAGCATACAGTTTTCAATTAATATGAAGCCACAAAAATTCAGGTCAAAAATTTCAATTCGCAATTCATCATTTCACCTCGCTAATAGAGGGAATGAAAGATAGCGGTGTTGTGTCAAAACTATCGGTGTAGCCATATAGGGTTGTCGCTGGCCTCAAATGTTACCAAAATATTTTTATTTTTTCGAAGTGAAAAAAAACTTCTTTAGGTGTGATTAGCATTTTTTGAGATGGGTAGCAAGCAACCATTGAACTCGCGACACTGTTACCGTTACCGACACCTCTGTGTGTTCAAGTTTACACTTCTATTGTTCCTCCCGGAGTGTCACTGTTTTTTCTATTTATTTTAGTAAACGGAAAATTATATTTGCAAAATGTAACCTTTAATTTTAAAAAAAATTAAAAAAATAGACCGGTATATGCCAAGATAAGTTACTGGTTGAATAGGATCATTTCGCTATCCTTCAGTCTATCTGTCAAGACAAGGGCCGTATCTTGAAGTATGGGAAAAATTCAACAGACCATAAATTTGTAGTTACATCACATAAAAATTTCGGCGACTGTCAAATTAAAAGAAATCTTATGAAATTAATATAAATCTTAAAATAACCTGGTGAAGTGACGATAACATGAGTGATAGCGTGATGGTACAAAACCCTTAGTGCGTGAGTCCGACTGACACTTGCCAGGTGTCTTATTTAGAGGTTACATAGAATAGATTTTATATTGAAACTGAGGCATGCCCTACTCTCATCTCTTGTTGAATATATTTTTACACAAGATACAGATTTTTTTCAGTATTTAACTTGTACAGTAGTAACCCTAATGGCGGAACATTAATTAGAAGTGACGATTTGTCACGCTGCGTCGCTGACACGCCATTTTGTATCAGCTACGTCATTTACTAACTGAAAATAAAAACCTCGCATCCGTCAAATTGAATGTTACCTACAGCTTTAATTTACAGAAATACGCTTACGTATGTATATTCTACCGTTTATATCATTAATATAACAAAAAATACATACATATACAAAAAAAATCTAGTATAGAGCGTCCGTACGTACGTCAGGCGCGTGTCCACCGTGGTGAGCACGATGGGCATGCCCATCACCCTAATAGACTTGTGACGTCAAACTGACACGGTCTGTTGAGGTCGGTGACAACAAAAAAAGTACCCGACTGAGTTTGTTGCGGGCTCTTCTCAGTGAAGGGCGCGAGAAACTCTTGTCAACTTAGCTTTTGTCTTAAATTTTATCACCAAATTATTACATGATCTTCAGGTCTCACGTCTCAGGGGCTGGTGTTTCCTTCTTTTGCAACATGAGTTAATATTGATTCATTTGACTGTCAAGGAAAAAAATAAGATTTTTTGTATTACAAAAACTGATCAATACTAACCTTAAAGTTTTCGCTTTACGTATTTATATATAAATAATGATAAATATCGAGGAGCTGATAGAATTTCAGAATTGGTGTAAAGCAATACAAAATCCCATAATAAGTTCACCCATATGAAATCAAATTTATTTATTGCGAACTTGGCTTACACAAAGTCTTAAAGCTAAAAAGTACATCCAAATTCCGCTTATAAGCATGCAACATAAAGTTTGCCTTTAACACTAATTGAAACTTTAGCAATATACTAAGCAATGGAAACATGAAAATACTAATTTAATAACAGTCACAATACAATTTTAAATTGAAGCTAAAAATAACATTAAAGGTTTTAAATTTAAGTCTCAAATCAAATCTTTATTGCTAATTTGGGTTTTTACACTAGGTCTTATAGCTAAAAGAGTACAGCATAATTTCACTTATAACGTGCAACATAATATGTTACAATAAAACAGTTATAAAAAGGAAAGTTAACACTAATAGAAATATAAAATATAAGTACATATGTACATTGTACAGATGTTAATAATATGTATCCTTTTCTAACCTTAATTATGTCTTCTTTTAACGATTAACTGAAAGCAAATCAGTATTTTAGCCATTCTTTTAATAAAAGTCAGTTTCACAAAATTTTGACTTAGGTCACTTTAGTTCTGAATGCTTCACCTTTTAAAGTCAATTTACATTAAGTTGCTCATGATGTCATAGTTTGATAAATAATTAATGTACATTTTAAAACCTATGACAATGTACTTACATGGCTTTTCATCCATTATATGTTTTTTTTTCTCTAACATGCATACATACATACATACATACATACATACATACATACAAAGGACTATATGACACATGGACGTCTGTTACTGTGTTAGACAACTTAATGCCTGTGTTATAGGTAACAGCCACCTGTTATACACAAATATATTTTTTAGAATGGATAATACACCCAGACTCGAGGTGGAAATTGAACCCACGACCCCCGGAGCAGAGGGTCACTGCCCACTGCGCCAACAGGCCAGCCCAATTCATGTTTAAGCCTCAGTCACATATAGCGATAAGATATACCACGCTCGGTCCAGCTCTCTCTTATCTATAGCGGGATAGACATAATCTGCGGTCAAACGCAATATGCGGTCAATGCAATTGAACTGGCAATAATAAATTAACCTACAACGATAATTACCTATATTGATACACTGATGGCTAATTGTATAATCACAGGACATGGAGTGTGTACTTCGATAGTTATGGACAAACAATAATACTAAATCAATAATAATTTTATTAATAAAGTCTCAACGACTTCGTTGGCTCGGTCACGTAAAAAAATGGGGGACGAACTCACGGTAAAGCGAGTATATATGGGTTGAGGGGATGATCGAAGACCGGTCGGGAGTCCCAAGTGCTGCTGAAACGGTCAAGTCGAAGGGTATCTACGCCAGCTGCAGGCCACGCAAGAAATGACGTCACTTACATAGTCTCCGAGGCCAAATTCCAATTTGGGTCGCTGCGCCATCGCAGTGAGTTAGGAAATAATAACTTATTTTTAAGACTCTTAGTAATATTATAGTTTATAATCTACCTATCTATTTTTTAATTAACCTATAATGTCCCATTGCTCGGCAAAGGCCTCCCCACTCTTAGACCACTCTCCGTCTCATAAGAAAAAATATCTTCTGCTATAACAAAGGGCTTATGGTTAACCAGATTAAAATTTAAACTGACTTATAACCCATTTATACATGAGTATCCTATTGAATCCTAAACCTGTACTATTAATTCTATAAGTTATTGATTCGATATGAGGGATCGTACATTCATATAAATTGATGTGGTAAAGCCATAAAATGCTAAAGCGCCAGAAAGAGATAGACGATTCACTAAGGCCTTGCTTCGGCCTCACTCGCCTGAAGGTATAGCTTCCAGAATCTTGTTGAAATACATATATAAATGTAGTAGTGTGTTTTACTATTACCGTGCCTCCAGTCCCAAAATGCACGCCTATCCACTAAAATCCAATATTTTAAAGCGTGAAAGTAAATATTAATTGCAATGCTGGCTTGTGTGTGTGTGTGTGTGCGTGTATGTGTGTTTACGTGTGTGTGTAGCGACTCAAATTAAGCCACGTACTGCAAGGTCAAGTAATCGTGCTATCGGTTTAGTGAAGTTTTAGCGCAATCCGCTTAAACTTCGCTAAACCGGGGAACTTCGCTAATTTCGCTAAACCTCCAAGCGAGGCGAATGCGTTTTTAGACTGAACGCACTTTTAGTCGCTCCAGCTTTGTACTTGATAGTTAACATGCAAAAATGTGAAAAACGAATTTATGTAAGAACTATTTTTAAAAGAGTTTCTTGCTGATTCTTCTCGTGGCTCGACTCTTCCGAATCAGTGGTAGCTTTTAAAATATTTGACGATACAAAAGAGCTCGTAAAAGTCTACATGAATGAAATATCATTTGAATGAATGATAATTACGGTAGTTCCCGCAGATCTCGCTTCCTCACCATGATTACGATGGAATTTTGCAAAGTAACAACATTGGTCACCGTTGACTGTGCACGTTACAAAGTTGAAGGTCGTTCTCGCTACCTGTTCGCGGAATAGCTCGGCTGGCTTGTTTGTTAACAAAGCGTTTTGTTGTACTGCTATTGGTCCGTGCGGTCATAAGACAACAATGTATCCTGCGAATAATCAGACACGCGACTTCTCTACTACATATCCATTCGGCTTCAAGGAATTAACATACTCATTCATCAATCTCAATCAACGTTTATACAAGCCTCTCGTTTTCATGGTGTCCCTGGGCGTGGATAGTCACTTAGGTAAACCGCTTGCTCTTTTGGCCCTTGTCATGATGTAAATAAATAGATATATACAGGACTATATGAGACACGGGCGTTTGTTCCTAAGGTAGACAACTTAATGCCTGTGTTATAGGCAACAAACGCCTATTCTACACAAATATTTATGTTTTTTGTAGAGATATGTAAATACATAACATATAGATAATTTCGGTATTTCCGAATGGAAACGACTTAGGGACCTTCAAGAAAATTCTCATTTCTCAAAGGCCGGCAACGCATCTGTGGTCCCTCGTGTTTGCAGTTGTCCTTGGGTGTCTGTAGTCACTTAGGTAAATGCCGGCTGCTCTTTTGCCGCTTGTTATATATAAAAAACAACAAATATTTTAATGTTTTAACTCTCATTCACTGTGCCAAATGTCATAAACTATTCTAAGTGTAAATTCTTATATTAAAGTGAAACCGTAAAGGCCGTAATATGCGTATCAAGTGCTTATCTGCGACAAGGCCGTTCGTACCACGCGGACATCCGGCCTTGTTCACAATAACAATAAATATTTTAATGGTGAATTTATGGCGGTTTCCAGTCACTAAAATGAACCTGCACACTTTCGGTCGGATTTCAATTCGATCACAATGCATAAAAGAATTATTTCTACCCAAATTCAGTATAAGATACACATAATATATATATATATTTATGTTACAATGGGCAAACGAGCAGGCGGTTCATACAGATGACTACCGACGTCAATGGACATGTGTACCACCAGAAGGCTAGCATATGCGTTGCCGGCCTTTAATGACGAGATTAGGCTACCGGGAAGTCTTATGAATTAAACACCACAACAATACTGTGGTATATCACCTCTTTCATAATTAAGTTACTGGCCGGTAAGCCAGTGAGATTGTAATCAATAATGTGTCAACATTATGTCATTAATAAAATAATGGAGATATAGAAACAATGCATTTAATATCTTTATGTATATTTAATAAATACCATCACTTAACATGACAGCATTGCCGCCACTTCACGCCGAACTTATGTTAGAAAGCGGTACCGGTACCCGGACGCGTCAGACCAATTCAGTTACAGACCAAAAGGACTGCAAGTGAGGCGCTATTTCTAATTACAAACTAATTAACTGCAAAGATATAAATTTTAATATCTTACCTTCTGCGCGCTACGCAAATTTTATTTGATTTTGCAACGCGGAGACGCTGTAGATATTCGTCTGTTTACTTTATTCCAACAGCGTCTGACACTTTAAGATATCTCGCAATGAAATCGAGATGAAATAAATAAGCGCATTTCTTTTCATTAGCGTTTCCCCGCTGTACACAACTTCAGTGACAGATCTTTCTGTTACAGGGTGACCATGAACGCTGCAATGTATCGGATACATTACATATATCACTTTACGAATAACCTTTGTAGAGTCTATCTCCTGACGATGCTTCGGTGTCGAAGCAAAGCAAAACGTTCGTTGAGGCACATCGGAAAGTTAGTGTAGTGCTGTGCTTTGGTGGCAGATTCGGTGGTGTAGCTTTCGGGTTGCAGCATTACACCAATTTTCCCTTGTATTCATTCGCGGATTAAAGCTAAAGTTTTTCATGCAAATTGTAGGTTTACCTTAAATAAATAAATAAAGTCTTAATAAATAAACGGAAAGTTCTGGAATGGCATTCTTTTACTGGTAGACGACGACCTGGAAGGCCTCCTACGCGGTGGACCGACGACATTGTAAGGGTGGAGGGAACCGCTGGATGACAGTCGAGCAGAGTAGATCTATGCGGAAGTCTATGAAGGAGACCTATGTCCAGCAGTGAAAGTCATGGGGCTCAAGGAAGGAAGGAATTAAACGGGACGCGTCTCACTTAATACAATATTATGGAATCCCTACCACTATCGCGAAATATATTTCTTATACTTTTTGCTCATTTGCAAATAGCTTTACCCGTGGCTTTTTCTTTTACGTATTTTTACTTTGATGCATATTTCCGCAATCTTATTAAATATTAAATTATGGTTGCAATTTTTTTAGATGAAAAAGTAACATAAAACATTTACCACAGTCATGTTTATTTTAAAGTAAATATATTAAATAGTAAAAATATGTGAGCTGATTTTTTAATTATGCACTTAATTAAATCGTGTTTGTGGAAAAAGAAAACTCGAAAAATAAAAAAACAATTTATGTAAGTAAATTAATATAATACTGGAGATCGCCAGCTGGTCGAAATTCGCCCTCGAACCTTTTTGCGTACATATATTGTGCTATTCAAAGAAAAATAAAATTTGACGATTAAAGTAACATACGGTTGTCATGATTACGCTTTGACATCATCCAATACATGGAAACATGAATGAGAAATATTGATAACTTGGAACGGGAACGGGAATGGGAATGGGAACGGGAACGGGGACGGGAACGGGAACGGGAACGGGATCCGGCCGGGATAGGGTAATAGAATGTAGTAAATAGTAAGTAATCCAAAGTACGCTCAGGAAAATGTGTGTAAGATATAGGAAAAAAACATACGATTATAATACTTTATCGGACTAGGCCCATGTACACTACTACTAGAAATAAAAAAAAAAATGAGTACTTTTATATATTTTCCTATCGAGCCCTTTCCAATAACGGAGGCCTTTTCATCCCGGCGGAACAGGCCTCCATAATTGTGATCGATACGCGGTGTATTTGTTTAAGCTGGTTCGATTACCTTTATTAAAACGTTGGAGCCGAGTTCAATATTTGCTTCCACCGTAACTGTATGTGGGGATTTTTTTTTAAACTATTTATTTATAGAAGAGATCGTCTGTTGGTCGGAATTCGGCCACTATTCTTTAGATTTGTATACTATATGCTTATTAAGTGCTACAACATTTTAATTCCTTCTACACGACATTGTCATGTTTTATATATTGTTAAATGTCATTAATATACATTTAACAATATATGACAGGATCATCATGTCAACGCTTTGACAGAATCTTATACACCTAGCGGACCCAGCAGACTTTGTCCTGCCCGAATGGTGGATTATTTAATATTTACAACATTCTGTTATCCTGTAACATTATTTCTTGTTCCCATTCCGTTTCCGTTCCGCTCCCGTTCCGTTTCCGTTCCATTTTCTTTTTGCTTTTGCTTTGTCATTCCCTTTTTTTATTATAAAAACATTGTCCTAATAATAACGAACGCAATAAAAAGATATTATTCAATTTTAGTGCAATCGTTCGGAGGTTATACACGAGGCCATTGTAAGAGGGTAAGATTAATTAAGCCGAAGTCGCGATGATTAAATACTTATGTACATATAAAACGCATATATATATTTTTAGACATGATTAAAATTATTGCTTGCCCTCTAAGTAAGCTAAACGGTGCTGGTCGATTTTGAGAAGAATTGTAATACAAAAGAATTATAGCAAAAGATTTAAGGTCCAACCCAAGAAAGTTGCAACTCTCAAACTTGTGAATAACATCATCGAATTCAACGCGCGTAGCAGATATTCCTTAATAAGATGGGCAAACGTTTTTACTAGGTATTGCCTTAGAGTTACGAGTGTGTCCCTTTATTGTATTGGATATGATTGGTTCTTTTTTTAAATGTGTATTAAATGGTGGGACTTGTCCACGTTTTAAAACGTACTTGGTAACCCTTATCTTAAAGGAGTCATTCAACGGTACAGTCCCGTAAGGCCGCCTACGTTAATGAAGACGAAAGGGTTTAGGGAAGGGGGAGGTCATACTTGGAGGTGTAATGCAAACTTTGGCCCGGATCGCCCGGCCACGTAGCGAGGGATAATTGAGACATCCCATTTCAGGTGAGCGATTTGGGCACCGAATGCGCTAAAACTAATTTGAATACATATTTTATTATTATCTTTATATATTTCAAATAGTTTGGAAAATCCAAAGTGCACGCCCCATAACACTAATACCAGCAGTCAGGTGTTTATATTTTGTTACAACTTTTGTATAAAAAGAGTATAAATATCATATATTTTTTTAAAGAATGTTTGATATATTTTTAAGGTATGTCTAATATTCCCTTTTCCCCTCCTACTAAGCTTAAATTAAAAGCTTGTATTAGGAGTGGGTGCGATCTCTCATATACATTCGCGAATTTAAGCAAAGTAGTTTAGTTTTTCGTGCATAGAATGCTTTCTTATTAATTCTATATAATTATCTTATTATGTTGTAACCATTCGGCCAAATAAATTATTTTATTATTATCTGAAGTGTGCATACACGCCCGCATCTCCGTTGGGGCTGAGTTAAGTCTAAATTTAAGCCCCAAAGATGATATAAGGAAATATCCGTTCAGTTTCACATGTTACAGTATCGCATGACCGGTGCGGGTCGTCTGTGCACGATCGATTCCAGAGTCCCGACCCCGCAACAGCGCCTGCCGTTACATGTTTTTATAAGGTCACTGGTGATTCTAGAAGGTTTTTATTAAGTCATATATTTTATAGTTAAATTTATTAATGTATTAATTGTCTAGTCTACCATAAATATAAACATATACATGACTATATGACACACGGACGTCTGTTCCTAAGGTAGACAACTAAAATTTCGTTATTTAAGAATTAAAAGTATAAAAGCGTGTCAAGACACGTTTATATAGAAGGGTTCCTTATCTGATACGCTATAAACGTATTTGTTAAATAAGTTCAAGAGTTAAAATGCTAGGGTGGGACCATCTTACGGCCAGACAGACGGACGGACAGAGCGAAATTATAAGGGTTCCTTGTAGTAGTACGGAATCCTAAAAAGATATTATTATGGTACGCAAATCTAAGGGTTTGTTATCAAATCTCGACTAAGCAGCAATAATATTTAAAAAAAAAATATCTACAAAATAATTCATCATTCTTATTATATGAATAAGAAAATAAACTGTTTTATTCTCCACATTTATCTACAATACAAACGGTATAAACATTCACACAGTCGCGACGGAAACCAAGAAACCAACTTTGGTTATTATTTACCCCAAGATACCAACACCGCTTCCGTAAGATAACACGAGATGAAGTTCTACATCTAAATCTCACACGAGCATGGCCCACGGCGCAGTGTAGTTTATAATAATATATTCAAATATAATCCGTGTCGCTTCAGTGTAGGGTCGCCATTTCTACAGTTTGAAACCAGGATTTGCGCTCATAATTCAAACCCTTGGTATTTTGGGTATCTCTCAGTGTCGCCTTGTTATTTATTAAATCCGAAAGTTACAACAGTCTCAGACACCAGATTTTCCGAATCAATACTTATTTGAGAGCTTTCTCGTGGTGAAGTAGTCCATGGGCGTCGATAGTCACTCTATAAACCGCCTGCGTATTTGCTCTTTGTTACATAAATTAAAAAGGCGAAGAGCGTGTCTAGACACGCATATATGTATAGCAGGGTTTCGTATCTGATACGTGATAAGGTATTTGTTAAATAAATTCAGAAGTTAAGTCGCAATTTCATTTAAAATATTTATTTCCCTAATAAGCATTCAATGTGTCCTTTCAACTTGCAAAATTTCAAGTCTCTACATCTAATTTGGTCTGACAGAGAGGAGCTATAAGAGTTGCTTGTCGGACAGCGGAACCCTAAAAAATCTATGTTCACATTGTAACTTTAAAATATTCAATTCAATAAAATCATAGTGTATTTAACAAGTCACATTAAACAAAATCAAGTCGTGCCAAATTAATTAGTATATCAAAAAATCTAGACCGCAAAACCAGGACTTGTCATATGGCGTAATTTCATAATCAAAAACTTAATTAGTACGAGCGCACAAACATTTTATAGTTTGTTAAGTGATTAGTTCTTATTTGTCCATGGGCTGGTAGGCACTTCGGTGCCTGCTGCCTGCTCATCTGCCCCCTTGTAACATAAAAAAAAAAAATTCACATGGGCGAAGTCGCGGGTTACATGTATCACTAAATATAGAAGAACAAGAATCTCAAAACAAAAAAACTCAGTTCATATTCATATCAGATACTATTTACATACAAAATTCCGACTGAATAAAATAATATTACAATTTTAAGCAAATTTGTTTGCATTATAATTTATGTATGTAATTTATATGTGGAAAATTAACCTTTAAAAATGAGATTCTGAAATCTCTGAGATGTTTTGATCATTTTGGTTATTAAATATAATTTTAAAAGATAAGTTATTTTTTCAATATTTAAATTAATATCACCCATTAAATGCATCATCATTATAGAGTCAGCATGGCTTTAATAAAAGCGTAATAATTGCTTCGTTTTGATGATAGCAGTGCAATTTTATAATTCATTTGTATGACATTTTATCTTATGAATAAATTTTATCTGTTTTTGATAATTTAGTCTAGCATGAAATTTAGGAAATTTTTGATCGTAAATTAGAGCCATTTTGCTAAATTATAATATAATTTTACAGTCCCATTAAAGATTTACGTGTTGATTTGTAAATTGAATTCCATCTCAACAGCAGCTTGTATTTCATTTTTTATTTTTATTTATTTGTTCACTAGCGGACCCGGCAGACGTTTTCCTGCTCGATCGTTACGTACTTACTATTTACTACATTCTATTATCCTATAATATTATCCCCGTTTCTAGATAGACCTGCCAGTGAAAGTCTCATTGAATTCGGTCCAGCCGTATCGGAGGTTATCTGGAAAAAACAGACAGACAAATCGACAACTTTTTTTACTTGTTTTGTTGTGTCGTGTACATAGTCATATGCAATTAGTAAAATAATAATTTTAGTTGTAGTGACACCAGTTGTCAACCACTGCAAGTCCCATCCAAATCGGTCCAGGCGTTTCGGAGAGTAGCCGAAGGAAACAGACCGAAAAATATGTTTGGCTTCCGTTTTTGCTGTAGGTATCGTATATGTATTAATTAATTAGTCATAATAACAACGTTTATTTGCAAATTTCAAATAAATTCTGTTACAAAATTAGTACTGCAGTAATCCTCAAATTAAGATGACCTGTATTTTAAGAACTGCTTTCCGCAATGAAGGAACAATTTTAGCAAATTTACTAAAAAGAAATTTAAATAATATACAGTTCTAGCCCCCGCTACATAACGAGATGGCAGTGATGTAGAGAGGAAAAAGGTTACATCGAAGCAAACTAGATGGCGCTGTACGGATGACGACGACCATAGTAAAAACACTGAAGATCTGCATACAAACCAACTCACGCTAGCGAAGTTTCTACTTACGATTAGTTTATATAGACCTTCTGAAAAACAATTGACGGTGAGGCGCGGCCGCCCCGGGCAACTCAAACTAGCCCCAATACGAAGATCTTCCTTTCCGGTAGTTGAGCATATCGATCTACGCTCCCACCTTTCTTTCCTCGCTGAACACCTTCCACCTTAGTGTGCCTTACTACAGAGTTATATACAATTAGGAAAAACAATATTTCGACGCTACAAACAGACCCTTCAATTTTATTTACATGTATAGATGATAGAGAGGAGTTCGTGGTCTAATCAGTGGTCGGCATTTGAGTCGATCGCTAAGTTAAGTTGCTCTGGCTGCGACCGGGTGATAGATGGTTCCGTATCTGATACGCTATAAACGTATTTGTTAAATAACTTCAAAAGTTGTTGTCAGATTTCGTTCAGAATAATTTCCTAATGAGTTTTTAGCATGTTCTATTAACGTGGAAAATATCTATGGTAATATTTGCTGATATCTATGGAAAGAGGGAATGTCCACCAATGGATGTCACAGCATTGTACTTCAAAAAAAAAGTTTTCTTACTAACTTGACAAACAAAATAGGCAATGCTGCCAACCTATAAGAATTTTCAACGCCTAGAAAAATAAGTAATAGAACGAAACGTGCCACAGCACGCTATAATAAAATTAGACTCGCACGGTTACTTTGTAAGTTAGCTGTAAATCAGGCTTCCGATTTCTGTAAACGGCGTCCATATTGTAAACGGTTTAACGGATTTCTGTAAATATTATCGTGTAAACAATACCTGCTGTTGAATTTTTCGTGTTCTTCCAGTGTGATCTAGTTGTAATCGATTTTAATGCAACAGGAGATTCGCAAAGAATTATTCTTTTTTTTGTATACTAACACCTTCGTTCTTATTTAACCATTTTTTTTAATTAAGCTAAATAGATACCTATAATTCAGACTTTCTTCTGTACATAATTCAATTAATTTCTGTTCGGCGGGAATACTATCACGTCAAGTGATGTTGTCCCGTTTATTTCGGGGTGTGAGAGTTCCCGGTGGCCTAAACCCCTCTTGAAAGGCCGGCAACGTATCTGCAAGACATCCGATTGTGCAGATGCCCGTGGACAGCGGTTCTCCTAAGCGATTACATACACGAACAGCCTACTCGCTGGCCCTGGTAATATTAAAAAAACATACTGTAGTAAAACGTATACATGTGTGTATAAATCGTTTGGCATTGGTGTGCGTGAGGTTTTATTGTAATAATTTGATGTACTAACGATGCACATTTTATAAAAATATTAGCATTCGCACATGCTCTATAGAAACTATAACTGTGGTAAATTTTACACTCCGTCAAATGGTACCGACAGTTTTTACTTGACATGTTATATATACATTATTATATACATTGTTAGCAACAATTGAAGGATCGCTATTTCGACTTTTTTTGTTACCGGTATGAACTTCACAAAGGTTTAAAATATCCACGACCGACGGCCATTAATCAAGACAGCTCAAGGTCGAAAAACATTGCGCATTCAGTTTTACGAGCGGGGCTTGGTATAAAAAAAAAATTGGCGATTCTGCAAAACTAACTCGTAGGGTACCAAAATAAAACTGGGTTTTTTGCTTTAATTTAAAGCAGGGCGCTACTGCCTTACAAACCCACAATCCTGGCCTGTCTTATAAAAATAATCATACGCGACGTAACCAGACATACACTTTAATGTCCACCAAAATCCATAGTCTTCGTATCACTAGGCTAGAGCACAAAAATCCAATAGGGTCGAGGTGCATCCGCCATGCGGGCCCCCACCAAATATAACAGCACCAGCTAGCAGATGCGTTGCTGACCTTAGATAAATGAGTAGCTTTATCCTGAGGGAACCTACGTCGTATTGGTTCGAAAATATCAGAGTATATCCCTTTTTTTTAAATTAGCCAGTAATGTCCCACAGCTGGGCCAAGGTCTCACCTCTCTTAGAACACTCTCATCTCATGCGAAAGCATCTAACGTCCAATATTTAAAGAGTTCGCCAGGAATTCATCCCGTATTTTTGCCATTAATTGGTAATAGGCTGCAATAAATCAATTATATGAAAATCCAGTAACTAAATTCTAAAATGAAGTTATTTAATTTAAACAGTATTTAGAAGTTATATTTAGTTTTGAAAATCAAGTTCAAGAAAATCAATTATTCGATGTCAATTGGAAAGCAATAGACGGGAAATGATTTCCGGATTTTGAAATTTTCTTCGTCTGCAACATCTATTTCTGGGGTTTGGAAATTAAGCTTCATTACAAATAATCTTGATTCCATAAACTAACGAAGCGATACAAGTAATATGTTGTAGGAAAATGAAGTAAAAATTAAAAAAAGAAACTAGGGGGCAAAATGATTACTGACTACAACTGATGGGGGTTTTAAAACTGATAATCTGAATAAGACCGATGATCTGACTAAGACCGATGATCTGACTAAGACTGGTGATGTGACTAAGACCGATTATCATCTGACTATAACCGATGATCTAATTAAGACCTATGCTGACCTGACTAGGGCTAATGACGTGATTAAGGCCGATGATCTGACTAAGACTGATGATCTGGCTAAGACCGATGATACGAGTAAGACTGATAATGTGTCTTACAGCGATGATCTGACTAAGAATGGTGATGTGACTAAGACCGATTATCATCTGACTATAACCGATGATCTAATTAAGACCTATGCTAATCTGACTAGGGCTAATGACGTGATTAAGGCCGATGAACTGACTAAGACTGAAGATCTGGCTAAGACCGATGTTCCGACTAAGACTGATGATCTGAACAAAGGTATGGTCTTATTTAATTTTTAAAGATTTCGATGCAGGGAGCATAAGTTTATGGAAAATTGTTCTAAAAACAACTAAACCTCTGAGTTTTAAACGATCGCTTCATAAACACGGTGGATAATTAGCTTTTCACGCGCCCTACCTAGGCTTTTAAAGTTTGTCGGGTAAACTGTAAGAATATGCTTATGCCATAGATGTATGAAATTACACATGAATTTTAATACGACTTGAAGATTATATTAAAAACAGTACCCGACTGAGTTTGTTCTGAACTGTCTCGAATCAGGGCGCATAGATAGTTTTTCTATACTCTTATCAGCATAAATCATACAATTATATGATAACGTAATGATACCACAGATGTTTGAAAATTAAGTAGAATTTAGACATTGACATCCAGTAGACTTTGTGTTTTAGATAGTTTTTGAGGTTTTTTTATTTCCGCTATAATCTATACTTCTTCTTCTCTGCCTTATCCCATCATTTAGTGTCAGCCCTCCTCGTAACACGCCGCCATGACACTTGGTCTTGGGTTGTCCTCCCGTCTAACTGTGCCCGTGCCAAATCACTGGTTACGGTTGTCCATCCAGTTGGCTGGTGGTCGTCCTCTTCCCGTCCCCTCTACCCTTCTTTTTTTCTAATATATCTAGGGCCTTCCTTAAAGCTTGATTCCCACCTTGTCTCATCACATGTCCATATACGCAAACGGCTGTAATCTATAGTTAATATTATAAATTGAAGGTAACGTTACGTTACGTTTTCATACCTAAACCACTTAACCAATTTTGATGAATTTTGGTATAGAAATAGATGTGAAACTGAAACTGTTTTCTACGTGGACGAAGTCGCAGGTTACAGTTATTAACATGTACCGTTTAAACAACAAAGATAATAATATAAGATGTTACGTTATATTTACACATAATCGAATGAATGAAATCACCGTTGATACGGAAATTCAATCACGCTTCCTTACAAAAGCTTCTCCTCCTAGGCCAATGTCATCCAAAACTTCTCTATAAAGGCATCCAAATCGTCGCGCTATCTCTTCCTCGGGCTCGGCCGTAGGTGGGCAACCAGTGAGTCGTGATATTGCCACAACGTTGAGGGTCCATACGAGCCACATGCCCAGCCCATTCCCACTACTTTACAACATTTTTACATTAATATTACTCTACCTTGATTTTGTACCGTATTAGCATATAACAATGTTTCTATTATAAGTATAATAATGTGCATTAAATAATGTATTAGTATACGGTTGTTTTGCTGACCGTACACAAAACATATCGTGCAATGATGCAAGCAATTTTTTTCCATACCATCGCTCCTCGGAATCGATTGTATTGTGTCGGATGATTTGAATACGAGTTCCTTAAAAGCACATGGCAAAAAGTGGATGAGCGGTGAGCCGTACGCTCTGGAATGATACGTTTAAATCGCCAGGGCTTCAAGTTATGGCATTATGGCATCATTCTTCAAAGCATATTTATATTAATTCATAATCACACTATTATTTTATCTGCATAAACAAATACTAGTAATATAATTTAGTATACAAATAAAAATGGCCAAAAGCGTGTCAAGATACGCTTATATAGAAGGGTTCCGTACCTGTTACGCTATAAACGTATTTGTTAAATAACTTCGAAAGTTGTGGTCCGATTTCGTTCAGACTATTTTTCCTAATGAGTTTTTAGCATTTTCTATCAACATGGAAAATTTCAAGTCTCTACGTCTAATAGTTTGGAAATGCTAGGGGGGACCTAGAGTGCGAGTTAGACTCGCGCACTAAGGGTTCCGTATCATCACGTATTTATTACTTTACCAGGTTATCTTAAGACATAATTTTCATAAGACTTCTTTTAATTTGACAAAGTCACCGCAATTTATTTTTGATGTAGCTATAAATTTAAGGTTCTTTTTAATTTTTCCTATACTTTTACGTCAAAATATAGTTTCTAATATGGCAGATATAGCCAAATTTCATTATTCTACGTTAACAGAAAGTAACCTTTAGGTTTTAAATAAATTTTGAAATGTACTAGTATAGGAAACATAAACGCCCATATCTTTTGATTGCGTACACTTAGAGGGTTGAATTTTTAAGTTTCCAGTGATCCTAGATCTCAGTATTTGATATTAGTTTCAACTTTATACTTCTACGCGTTTCTGAGAAAAAGGGTCTTGACGGGCAGACATACAGATAGGCAAACCGACATTGATTCAACAATGAATTTACAGTCTTCGGATTTTTCCTATACTTGTTCTAGAAGATTTAGTAAGATGCTATATCTGTTCCTGAGATAAAGGGTCTTGACAGACAGAAGGGCAACGAAGTGATCGTATAAGGATTCCTTTTTGTCCTTTAGAAGTACGGAACCCTAAAAAATAACTATATCTGTTTACAATTAAATAATCTATTCCTTTAAGATCTAAGAGAGATGTGTCTTGTACTTATGGTACTAGACCATGTAAGTATTGTAATTAGAAAGGATAAAATTGCTTTAGTGGGATTATCCCCATACCTGACTAAGCAGGGATGAAAGTTGAAACAAGAAACCCTGCAATTCATTTAAATAATCCTTCTTTACGTCTGAATGTCACTGAACTCCTTAAAGACTGGACCGATTTTTGATGAAATCGCTTGTTGAATTTCAGTCAGATAAATATGAGTCAGATCCCGATGGTTCAATACACAGTAGAAGCGTTAGCATTTCATAAGGAGTTAGTTTGTAGTTAGTAGACGTCGGCAAAGAACGGATTTTTCGGTAAAGTCAGATTAAGGCTGCTTAAGTGCTCTTGCAATTTTGTTTTACGTGGATGAAGTCGCGGGAAACAGCTAGTAAGTTTAAAATAAAGTCGTAACATAGCGAGTTACAAAGTGTGTGGTTTTATGAAACCATGATGCTAATGGAACTTCTGAGAGCAATGGGCGCCGTCATATTAGCCTTAGCTCCTCTGTGGAGTGCCTTTCATTTTACCCCTTCTCCGAGGCCAGTTGTAACGCGACATGCGATATATGCATGAAACAAATTGAGGCGATGGAAAAAGTTATAGAGTATATTTAAATTTCATTTGTATCTCTTCAGATTGCAAAGTATTAAGCGTCTGGTCAATCCACCGTCATGGCAACCGCAACCCCGGCACCGGTGTCACTGAGGAAATGAAGCTCTTGCAGGAGAGAATCTTACAGGAGTTGGCACAGAATAGGCTATCTGGTATTCAACCGAAAATTTGCGCACAGGTTTGTGTTCTTACTTTTCAGCATAAGAACGAAGGGAATATAGGAAGAACTAAAAGCAAGCAAGAAATAAGTGAGATGGCATCAGTCTTTTTCCTTCCGTAGAGAGAACTTCCAAAGTTGTTACTGGATATGTATATGTGGTACCAGTTGTCATTTCTGATGTCCCCAAACGGTTACGATTTCGGTACCTTTAAAAATGGTCTACTCACTTCTGAATGGCTGATTTTATCAGGCCCAGATAATGATCAGGAAGTTCACCTTATTTTAAGGGACTACCATTCCCTACGGACAATTGCACTTTCAAAAGTTGTTCACAGATGCGTTATCGGCCTTTAGAAAGTAGTACTAGCTGTACTCATTTCTAGAAGGCAACTGGAATATTTAAAGCTGGTAGATGAAAAGAACTGTTTGCGGAGAGGTAAGTCGTAGTGAGCGCCTTAAAAATTTCATTTCTGAACATCGAATTGGCGTCGGTAGAATCTAGAGTCCTGTCGCAATGTCCGGTGCTAAAATTCAGCTACTCTTGTCACTCTTAAATATTTCCTTGGAACTCTGTTATGCACATACATAAAAGAATATTCTTACAGGATCTTGAAAACCTTTTGAACTGGAAGTGGAATTCCACTTTGGACGAATCAATCGCTTACCTCACTGGCATTGGCTACGAGGAGATATATGACATTGGTAAAAGAATGACCCAAAGATACCTGCATGACTTAGTGATACCAAGCGATAAGGTTTACTTCAGAGCTACAAATGAGCAAAGAACTGTGACCAGTCTCCTGGCATTAGTCCATGGACTGACAGATGGGACGGATTTCAATTTTACATCGAGCATTCACCAGTCTACTGAACGGGATGATGTTATTCGGGTATGTGTACTGATATTTAAGAGGTGCCTACCTCCTTTTTAAAACAATACTAGGAATCTTCTTCTCTTCTACCTAGCATTTTCCCAGTGTAGTACCAGGGCCCACTTAAATTGGAGAGGACATCGATGTGGGGCGAGTTGAGATGTCCAAACATCCGCGTAACCTCCACAATCTACAATATTATCATTAATATGCCCTTTATCTTTTACATATAATATTAAGAAGGTCCCAAAGGAAATGTGAAAAAGGCTAGGCAAAGAGAGTGTGACTGTTGACAGAGAGAGTGAGAAAGGGGTGGAAAAATGTGTTTTAGCACAAACTGAAATGACCATGTCGAAAGTTTAAAATTGTGGAACTTTTTCCAGCCTTATGAAATTTGTGACAAATATCAACAAGAGGTTAAGAATGGACCCGTACTTGCAGAAGAAGTTGCCTCATACGATTCAAGTCCAGCGTTATTAGCTGTAAGTAAATGTAAACATTTTTTTATAGTTTTATACCCATAGCGTTTGTATTATATGTGCCAAACGGGCTGGAGCTTAAAATGTACTATCGACGCCCATGGACATCTGCACTACCAGAGTTAAAATATATAACACTTGCTTTTCCCTTGGGCACGCCATAGCTTAAGAACGCCTGTATGTACGTTTCTTTTAATATTTCTTATTTATAAGAGATGGTTTCCATCAAAAAAGGAAAACCCACCTTTATTATCCCATGGAACTTTTTTATTAAAAACTTCAGTTAAAATTTATCAAGACTTTCAGTTGGCAGGCCCCAATCCGCTAGTAACTAAAAAATCCGCTCTTAATTAATCTAGGCTAACTGAAGCTTATAGAAAATAAAACAAATAAGTTTTTTTATTTTATCAGGTCAGAGATAGAGTGCAGGACAAACTGAACATAGACTACAAAATAACTTCCGCGGATGTCTACAACATTTACGAACTCTGCCGCTTCGAGAGATCCTGGACTGCAAACCTCCAATCTCCCTGGTGTTCGTTCTTCACGGACGAAGATTTAATGGTGCTGGAATACAGGGACGATGTACGGCACTATCATAGGAATGGATACGGGTCTTTGGTAAGATGTTCTAATATTTTTGTTTTTTCAGACAAGGAAGCAGGACGGACCTCATCTATAATAGGCTGGACTGGACTCTATAATAGAATAGAGTGCGACTGGGCTGTTCTACCAGTATATATAGGGCCGTTCTACGAATGAACTGGCCACTTCTACAAGGGGACTGCACCGTTATACTACTGGACCGGACTGTTATACTAGTTGACAAGACCGTTTCGCAAACCAACTGGGTCACGATGGGGACTAGGCCACGATAGTAGAACGTATTACCACATCCGTGGATAACACTACCTATGAGTCTATCGTTATTTAAATGAACACTTGCGTATTTTTTTGTACGAACATATACATGCCTTTAATATCAATTAGTCAATGATTTTTCCATATTGATACGTTATTCTTATAGGTAAACGTGAATTTAGGCACCTTGCCTCTCAAGGATCTGTACGACAGCTTCGAAAGTGCTACCAGGGATGAAGGCAGAGTTCTCGTCTCCTACTTTACCCATGACACCATGATGGAGATGGTCTTCTGTGCCCTGAATCTGTTTAGAGATGCGGAGATGCTGCGTGGATCAGTAATAGATGCACATAGGCTATGGAGAACTAGCGAGATAGCTGCTTTTGCATCTAACTTCATTGCTGTTTTGTATCGGTAAATCACTCAGTAAAGTAAACTATAGATATATTTCTTTATTTATTATTTTCCTTTTCTATACTTTCTTATATTAGTGTTTTCTTATTTTATTTTAGTATTAAATTTATTTTTAAAATATGCTGCAACAACGTCAAAGGTCTTCTTATATTTAACTTTTTAACATATCATCTTAATTATTGAATAATAAAGTTGCAGGCCTTTATGTCTTAGTAGCTCTCTCTCTCTCTCCCTTTCTCTCTTTCTCTCTCCCTTTCTCTCTCTCTCTCCCCCTTTCTCTCTCTCTCTCTCCCTTTCTCTCTTTCTCCCTCCCTTTCTCTCTCTCTCTCCCCCTTTCTCTCTCTCTCTCTTTAGAAACCCGCGACTTTATTCGTGTTGAATTAAATAAAGAAATAAAAACCATCAGGATTGGACAAACCAAGTGTTGAAGAACCTTAATTTTTTTATACTTTCTTTTAGATGTGAGCATTCAGGAGTACAAGAGCATAGAGTCCAAATTCTGGTAAACGAGAAGCCAACCAGCATCTGTCCAGTAGAAGGGTGCACGTGGCAGGATTTCGTGAATAAGTTTCAGGTGTTTAGTTCTGCAAATCTGGACTTCTGCAGAATAAACGGCTACTCTAGCCAAAGTTCCTCGAATGGTCATATGGAGAGAGTGTCGTTTTACCGATTCGTGATAAGTGCTTTGACTGTGATGTTGTTTGCTCTGATACGGTGATGATTCACATGCAATTAAGTTGATTGATTAATTTTTAAGATGTTTTATTTCATGCACCTATACTGAAACTTCATACTCGTGTTTGCTCCATATAATTTTGTATGCCCTAAGATTGAACAAAAATAATTGTATAAATTGATAGTTAATATTGAATTGAAGTTTAGGCGCGTAGCGTACTTCTTGAGATCGTCACCGAACTTTTTTATCACTATTTTAGTTTAAAAGCGCCATCTATTGCTTATTTATAGTTCCATGAGTTATCCATAGATGGCGATAATAGAACAGTAAGATTGATTAAAGCCTAGGAAATAATGAAATTGGAAGTATTATATACAATATTAAATATATTCTTAATTAATAAAAACAAGTTTTGAATTCGGTCTGCAGTCCCAGAGTGCTACCATGATATTTTTTTAGTGTAATTATTGTGGAGGTTTTCCTATAATTTTGAATTTGTGTCGTATTTATTTGTATTTATTGATGATTATTTACAATATGATGTATTGATTATGAATAAGAAGATATTATTTTAATATAATATTACTACAATAAACTTTTTAGATAACGACACTCGTTTTATTATAGGTTTAGATTGTATGAACATCTATTATTCGTATAAACGAATAAAATCGCGAAGTATTTGTGAAATAAATGCATAATGCCAGCCATCCATCTTACGGTCTACTGGAGAGGCCAACCTGTACAGACATATGTATGCAAGTATACCGGAGCGTGTGTGGGACTATATTTGAACCTGTGCAGGCGACCAGACCAAATCGAATATCATTTTTCTACGCCGGAACCGAAATCGGCGTGCCGTCGGACTGCGCAGGCAAACTTGCACAGATTTATACGTTACTTATCTTATCTTTTAAATTTTGTCAAAAAGGATACGGTAAAATTTGGGAAACTTAAAGAAACAGTATTCTTTATAAAAATGTGAGGTCTATTATGCATCATAAAACAGCAATCAATATTAATGTTATAAGTTATCTTATTTCGCTGGACACCACCACATCCTAAAATAAAGGTTTCTTTATATCCTGTTGCAATCAAATTTGAATAAATCTACTATTAGCGTTCATAATTTTAATTGAATATTGATTGTAAAAATTTCGTTTGTATTTCATTAAGATTAAAGGCAATTAAACTGTAAAAAAAGCTCGATTTAATCAGCGACTGCAATCTTTATGAGAATTTTATCTATGAAAAAGTTTCTGCTAAATTATGACAGTTGCTGCATTCTTTCGCATGTATAAAGATCGGAGGTCGGATCATAGTACTATGATCTGTGGTAGGTACTGTTTAACGTTTCAAAAAATGCTATTTCATCTGTGTACGCAATCTATATATGAAAAAAAAATCGCTTTTTTGCATTGTAATAACATACACGCAGGATTAAAATAACACGATTGCCTATTTTCCTTTTGCGGACTTCCTTTTTTTCGTGTGCGAATTTTTTAATTTAATTTATAGCTTTTTTATAGACCGCTTGTTTGGTACAATGGTTATGTACCGATTACCTACCCTAGTAGTCTCTAGTCTAGTGGTCTATAGGTACATAATTTTATTACCTTGACTTTAATTACTGACCCTGTGGTTAGAGACAATGTGTACTAATTTATATGGTAATGATTTAAAACATTGTACGTTATTAGGAAATAAAGCGTTTATTATGTACCAGTCCATTGAACAGAACTAAAGTTGTGCAAATTAGGAAATTAATTAATTGTTTATTAATTAATCAATTATTTGTTACATGGAACAGTTGATTTTAATCTATACTTTGTTCCCAATTATATATTGCGGTACAATAGAACAATTACAGTATAATTGTGGCGTAAATTTTCCATTTAATAAAAGAAACGAGAGACGATAAATATATGAAATTCCGATTACGCAACGGTTGGACAATGGACTGACATCTGTACGGTCCTCAGTTCGAACCCCCGTAATGAGAATGTAAGGCATAAATCAAGGTATCCCGAAAATGTTATTAAAAAGACATAAAGTACATGTAGCACTATCTACCGGGTCCAACTTAAGCCAAGTCACGGCTGGACACAAAAATGTCATCAAATTCGCCCTTATGAAGAATTCCGTAATATGATCACGTGCATACTAATTTACGGTTATACTTAAATGTAAAAGCTTCAAGACCTCTTCTTTGTCACTAGCTGATGCCCGCAACTTCCTTCGCGTAGTTGTATACTCTTCACTTCCCGTATACGTAGTCCCCCTATAACACGGTGTTCTTATAACGCGTTAATGTAATTCTATAATGCCGTACAAGCGCGTTATAAGAGAATAAGTGTACAACGTGTTTTCCCATATTGTGGAATAAACCTTCCGTGTTATAGAGCAAAATTAGAAGCAGACATAACACACGTATTCTGTGTTTAAAGAAAAACAAAATAGTTTAAATTGTCAGCTAGAAAGACTAGTCAACAAGTGCTTTTGAAAATGAAAGAATTCGTAGCTTGTTGAAAAATCGCTATAAAATTTTTGGTCTTTGAATTCTTTAATCTATCCTATAAGTGCCTGAATATGTTTAAAATATATTTTTTATATTTATCATATTCTTTTGCATATGTATATACAAATTTTTTTGCATGTGTTCGAACAGTCGGTAAAAATTATAAATATTAGTCAAACAGTTCCGAGAGTGGGAATTTTTTTTTAGGAAATATCCTGCTCTTTTGAAATATTTTTTCAGATTTGAAATATCTCAAACAATTTTTGAAATATAAGCTAAAAGACCAAACCCCTTTTTTGTTTCAGTTAATTGTTTCTAACTATTATAATTTTTGGGAGCGAATCTTAATTTTTATTTAAACTATCTAGATGCGATTCCAAATCGAAGGGCATCTGAACCATATTTTTCTATGAGAAGGCGAAAAAAGTTCTACCTAAAAAGCGTTTGTTGACTAAACTATAGGAACAAGTTATATGTGAAAAGGAAAGGGGGTTTTTATTTTTCTCGAGATATTTTTTTATTTTTCTCTTTTTATGAACTTTCCTCGGTTTTTGCTAAACAGAGAGAAAGTTATACATAATAATAATAATACCATAGAAAGACTATGGGCTTAAAATATATAAAAATCAAAAACACACATTGCATATATATTTATATATCGATTCAGTGATATAATTGTTATTCTATGATATGACTGGTTCACGTTGTTAACATTCTGTTCCCTATATGAACTCCGTACATCCGTATTTTACGTAACCTCACATATGGTATGATAATATTGTACTATTAGCATATTTCGGATATATCTATGTATATCATACGGAAAACGTATCGCACTAAATCAAGTGTTAAACAAGTTTCAAACCTTTTAACCTCCAAAGGTATTTTCAATAACAAGTTTATAGGAATTACCACAACTATAAATTTAATGTATTTAAACTATTTTGAATTATATATAAATTTAAATAGCTATATTATATTTATTTATGAAGGTAATGTCTAAAACTGCCAAGCTGATTCCAATGAAATTATGTAAATTTATACCTATTCTTAAAGTCCAAAAATTTCCCTTGAAAGATTCTGTTTATCTATGGATTCCTCAGACTTTTCTTCTTCCCTGGGTAATGCCGGAGCCAGACATAGCTTCATTTGAGTGATCATTTCAATGCTCGTTAAGTTTGGCCGGGGGCTTTGTGTAGCTGCATAAAATTTTGTAAAACTTTGTAGTCTTCAAGGACAAAAATGTACAAACACTTTGAGCTATGTCTGGCTTCGGCATGACAAGTATGTCGATATCAAAGATTGAAAAAGATGTTTCATTTTTTTTCTTTATTAAAGTATTAAAAATGCAGACGATGTTCAGTGCAGTGTTCCGCATGAAGTGAGTTTAAAGTAAGGGTTTACTATATAATGCACCCGGTCGCAGCCAGAGCAACTTAACTTAGCGATCAACTCAAATGCCGACCACTGATTAGGCCACAACCTCCTCACTTTTTTAAAGTTCAAAATATTTTTTCCATTGCGTTTTTAGCATGGGCATGGAGAATTTCTAGTCTCTATGTTTAATAGCTTAGAGATCCTAAGCACGGGGAGCAGCCGGCGGACGAATAGCGTAGGACAGACGGACAAAGCGAAAGTATAAGGGCTCTTTGTATGTCTACGGAACCCTCAAAAGACATTTTCAAATGGCTGCTCATGTCTTTGAGGGTACCGTATTGTTATTTTTGAGGTTAGCGCGTTCATTAAATATAGAGTTTGACACAGTATCGTTATTAAACGGTAGATTTCAATATTCAATTTTATATCGGTTGCGTCATCGATCGTTGATTAACTGTGACCGGGTCACGGTGCATTCATACGCGTTTGAAGCTCAAATTTGCATAATGCTCTTTGGCCTGGAATGGTTCCATTACACGTGAGCAATAGTAATTTCACACGCCACTAGTCAAAGGGTGCGCTGTACTGAGTACTTAGTTCCTACGATTTATAGATTTAACCTTTTTTGTCTCGATAGCTCAACGGGTAGAGGAGACGACTGTTTTCAGTCATTTCTCAGCCTGAATCGCGTTGATAGATTGATGTGGAGGAAATATTGAGGCTGTAAACAGAATCTCAGTTCTTGGCTCAACGTCTAATTTAATTAATAGATTGATCGGTTGAGGTGAGGACTAAATATATGCACATCGGAAGAATTGGCGCGACACAAAAAAGGGAGCATATGAAATAAGTACTTAAAAAAAAAATTAAACATGAAGCAACAATTTAATTAACATGTTTTGACAGTAATTAGCAAATAATGATAGAAACATAACCTGATATTCACACACAAAAATATATACACACCGGCAGATTTAGCAGAACGTGAAATGAAAAGTGAATTTTATTTTTAAATAATAATTATGTTTAATTTTTATTTAAAAATAAAATTCATGTTTGAAACAACAATTAAATTAACATGATATGACATTATTTAAAAAACACCATACTCAAAGTTTAATTTAAACAAAAAATACACAGAAGAATACTCGTTATAAAAAATTCATTGATGTAAGTTGTGACAAAATTTATAATTTACAACTATGTATTTCTCTGTCATTACGAAATCTAAGTGCCGTCTGGTGGTGCAGATGTCCATGGACATTTGCATCAGAGTGCACTTTGATGCGTTGCCTGCCTTTAAAGAGGCGAGAGCTCTCATAAACCCGCGAAACAATACCATCACTTGATGTTACAGCATTGAGGCCACTTCACACCGATAATATGCGAGAAAAGGTACTGGTACCCGTACGCGCAGGCCAAATCGGCTGCAGACCAAAAGGACTGAAAGCGTGGTTACCTCTGCTTTTATTATTAAGATATTAGAGAAAAGTGCGAAAGATGAAGTATCCGTTTACAAGCCAAGTTTAAAGAGATAACAATGAACTTGGAAATCTTAAATAAAGAGAAAGATTTATGCCCTTGCCAAGTACGATGAAGTTCTGAACTTTCTCCGAGTTTAATCTGTTACAGGCTTGGTAACTCCGATAAGCCAGCGACGTAAATATAATCTCTAATTTACTTTAAGCGTTAAAAGTACAGAAAACACATATTTTGTAAAATTATACATTATATAATATTGTATTTCTAAAATTGCATTAGTTTATAAAATTTTTTGAAACATATAAATATATTATATGTTTCAAAAAAGTTTTTTGTGTATATCAGGCGGCTGGTACCTATAACACAGGCATTTAATTGTTTACCTTAGGAACAGACGCCCGTGTGTCATATAGTCCTAAATATTAAAAAAAAATAAAAATAAGGATATACATATTTCATTTCATTTTATTGCCTCGTGATCCGTATCATAGAATATTTCTCTGCCCCGACTGCTTATAGACATGCATATTATAATAGAAATATAAAATTACTATTGAATCATTATATTCATCATCTGTTTATCGAAAACCGCGTATTTAAATGCGGTACATAGTTTTAAAGATTTGAAAGTACAAGAACGGCAAGCGACTTTGTTTTATACTGTATAAAGAAGAGTAAAAACCAAATGTTAACTAGTAGATTAGTAACTGAGTATTGGAGACCATAAAATCCGCTAGAAATTAAAAAAGTAACCCAGACTGCATCAACTGCATGCTTAGAAAGAATGGTTCCTCATCTGACACGCGATAAAGGTTAAATAACTTCAAACGATGTCCGATTTCGCTTACAATAGTTTTCGCTTACGAAAGTTTTAATTCTCTTTATTTATTTTACAATTTATGTATCAACATAATATAAAATATGTAACAGAAAATTTTGTGAACAAAGGATGCCTTATCCCTTAAAAGATATTTCTTCCAGAAACCCTTAAATAGTAGGAGATTAATGGGAAGAGAAGGGGTGTAGGTATATCTAATAGTTTGAAAATCCTAGAGAAGACCGCTTTGCGGGCGGACAGACGGACAGAGCGGAACTATAAGGTTTCCTTGTAAGACTGCCGTACCGTAAAAACAATCTAATTTTATTATTTTTGTCCTGCAGGGATCAAGTCCTGAATGCTGCGCAGACAGCACTGGTTCCAGTAGTGGCAGCTCAGCTGGAGCCCCTGCTCCACCTCCAGGTCCAAGATATAAGCTGGCAACAGAAGGAGCCCTTAGAATTTGCTGCTTCCAGCACACCAGGACCGTGGTTGACAAAATACTGGCCGCCAAGTTCTTCAGAAGATGGGAAACCCACGTCTTGTGCTTGCTGGAGGATCACGTTGTCTCTAAAACTGTAAGTTTTATAATTGACTAATTGTTGCGCGGTAAAATCAAGCTTGCAAGAGACTTACTCCTTAGTCTGGCCGTATCAAAAAATCCGTTCTTAGCGGATGTCTACTAACTACAAACTACCTCCTTGCCATATGTCATCTTTGTACGTCTCGCGGTTTTCGAGATTTCGAGATAGGTGACCTTTCGCTATTAGATATACGTATAGGCGTTTCAATGACAAAACTGCAGGTATATTTGGCCATGTGGTTAGGCCTTATATTTTCGAAGTCCAAAATGAGGCGAAATTAATGGCCCGATCTGAGGAGGTCATGAAGTCATCCTGCGTGCAGAGCGGGGCACGCAGGGTACGACAAAATGTGAGTCAAAATAAATATAGATAACATCAGCATACATATAATGAATATATTTTTAATAAATATAATTAAACACTTCCGCAAATAACAATAAAAATGAGGGAATATCTGCAAGCCAACATTGCCAAAACATAGCAAGCACGCTTTCCTTTCGTTTTATATTACAAGGGACAATTCATCGGAGAAATTCTTCACCTAAGTGACTATCAACGAAAATGGACATCTGCACCACCAGAAGGCTCATAGATACTTTGGCGGTCTTTAAAGATGTATAACAAGAGGCAAACCTACCTAAGTAATTACCAACGCCCATGGATATCTACACCACCAGGAGGCTCACAGATGCATTGTCGGCTATTAAGGAGACGTTTAAACTACCGGGAACTCTCACAAACCAAACGAAACTCAACAACAATACCATCACTTGACTTGAAAGCATTGCCGTCACTTCACGCCGATCTTATGTGAGAAAGAGGTACTGGTACTCGAATCAGCTGGCATAATTCCGTTGCAGGACAAAGGGGCTGCAAGCGCGGTGCTACATCTGAGAAAAATCCCCTAATTTGCATATCCATCCAAGAGTTTTGAGGTTTAATTTGGACCTATACCGGTCATTAAATTTCACCATCGAACACGTGACTCAAAATTCTATTCACATCGTCTTTTTATCGGAAACCGGTAGTTACCTCCTTACTTGCAAATAATTTCCTGTACAGCACAACATATTTATGCAACCAGACGCCATTTTCTGTGATTCCGAACCGATATAGCTAAGGGAACTTCAAAAAAGTGGAAACTAATTCCTTAGACTAGCAACGAAACTTCTACTTCTAGAAATTACTACGTCAGAGAGCCTTCTGGTTGTGCAGAAGTGAAGAAGACTATTACTAAAAACAAATAAGGTTACGTATAACGTGTCCTAAACGTCAACGCGAAAGAATAGCTAGTTTATATTCATAGTTATGAGGAATACTGTCTACTATGAAACATAATATTTGTCTATGGCAACTCCACAGAGTCAATCAATATCCCAGAGACAATGGGTATCTCTTATTCAAAACGGAAACTATTATGGCACGTCATTGTATTCGAAGCTTCACCTCGCCGGGTAAGTTATTCAAACGAAAAGTGGTTTGTTTACAAAAGCCGAGAGATAAGTGGACGGCGTCAAGCAATGATGTGTCATACCACAAAAATACGATGATGGTTTCTAAGAATATATTGTCTATTTTAGTGATATATTAATCAGTGTCGATCTTTCATCGACTACAAGTGAGCAGCTGCCATTTTGTGGCGGCACACAAATAACTAAAGCTGATTATAGAATAATTATTATATGATAATATGTGACTACATTTTTACTCGACGCTTCGGCAGCGTATGATAGTTGGCACTATAATAAATCCTAATTTTATTGTTCTAGATAGTTGATAGAAGTTTAAATGTTACATAAATCAAGTAGAATCACTAAAATATGCAAGATTGTTTTGTATATTGAAAATTTAAATAAATAAAATTAAAGACATAAATCACGTGACATGGAACAGCAATCAGAGTGCATGACGTCATGTCTTGCCAAACAAATTGATGCTGTTAACCTACACTTCAATCACATTTAAGTGCAGTTCTTTGCTTGGCAAGAAAAATCTTTAAAAAGACATCATGATAGTTCAAAGCATTTTGGCACTAAAATTTACTGAAAATAAAATTTAAATGTATTTACAAAAACGCAGAAATAACCAGGTAAAATTTGGCATGCAAGGCATATCGACTAGTTTCTAAAAAATAGTCTGTTTCATCTCTAGTCCCGAAGAAACTAGAGTTAGTTGGGGAAAAGAGTTTAAAAATATAGTAGGTTCCTCAACGTACTTATGAAATCTTTGAACTCTATTATCTCAAAATGATGTGTGCGTGTTGCTTAACACCATCCTGCTTCCAAATGTTATGTTGACAATACATAAAGCATGTGTGAGTGTTTGCGGTGGTGTGCAATAGGAAATAATTAAATCAAACAAAGAGATTTTTACTCTGACTTTGATATGGATACGAAAATATACGTTTACGCAGCCATAAGCTTGGAAAACCACAAAGCCTGTCATTATAATCATATATGTCTGGAGGGTTGTATTTAGCGGCCATTTATTACCCCCAGCCATGATATTAAATGTCAGCTTATACCTAAATGTCTAACAATTTGTTATTTAAGAGTTAAAGCAGTGCCTCCATACCTTAGCGGTAGAAAAAGAGGACTGGAATTTTCACTTCAACCCTGGACACCATAGGGCTAATGTCGCACCGGGTTTATGCATTGTTTTTTTTTTTTTATATAACAAGGCGGTTCACCACGAGACTCACAGATGTGTTGCTGGCCTTTGAGGAATGACTATGCTCTTTTCTTGTAGGTCCGTAAGTCGTTCGTTTACGTGCCTTCTGAAACACGGAAGAGCTCGGATATCTAATATAAACTATTGTTAGAGTGAGATAGATACCCGTCAATCACCCGGTCGCATCAAGAGCTACTTAGCCTAGCGATCTTTGATCTCCTCGTGCAAGTTAATAGAATCAACCGTTTCTACATAAATTAACTCTAATATTCTTAAATACGAGTGTCACTCCTTGTATTTCTCCTGAAATATGTGATGAAGACAAATTGATGCTGAAATGGCGAAATCGTATAAGTAAGGGCTAGTGAGGCCTTGTCGGTATAATCGGTGGGCGTGGGTGATCGTGTGACGAATAACCTAAGCCGCTCGAATAGCTGGCTTTTACCTAATGTACCTAAAGTGTTGGAAACTTTATGTCACGGTTGGACAAGTATGGTTCTTAATTCCACTAAGTTGCGGAAGGATCTTAAATGTATAAGTACGAAATTCTTATCTGTATTTGTGATAAGATTAACGTACCTTTGAAGTTCGTGTTAACCTTAGATAATTTCGAGTGAAAGTATCTTCAAAATAGGTTTAGCCGTATCGGAAATTACCTGTAAAAAGCTTCGTGATTAACATGACCACTTAAAGGCTACTTTAACTTTAACTAAAAATAAGAGTTCTGCATCAAAAAATGGGATCTCTCAGAATTGAATAAAAGCTAATCCAACACGGACAAAGCTTCATGTAACAGCTAATATAAAATATGGAAGCTATATGCGTCTCTTTGGTTTGGATATTTTATGTGATATTCCATATTTTATTGAAGGAACGCTTCAAAAAGGTTACCGCTTGCGTCGAAAGGCTCTGGATTCGTATTCAGTTCGTTTACCGTACAAAAGGGTGAAAACATTAGAACGTCAACTTTTATATTCACGTATTTGTTTTGCCTTTGCAAATATAATAAGCCTTTTTTATTAACCTACAATCCTTTTATTTATGTGTATTTATGTGTGTACATATGAACAGATGTAGAAGGGCAGGTGGTTCACTTGATAAGTGACTACGGACATCGGAATAACTGTATCACCTGCAGGCTTGTAGGTGCGATGATAGTGTTTAAGAAGTAGTATGTATGACTAGGCCGTTGGCGCAGTGGGCAGTGTCCCTGCCCTCCGCTCCAGGGGTCGTGGGTTCGATTTCTGCCTCGAGTCTGGGTGTATTAATGTATATTTATAACATAGGCATTAAGTTGTCTACCTTAGGAACAGACGACCGTGTGTCATATAGTCCTGTATTTATTTATTAATTAGTATGGGCTCTCTGGATGTTCCCTAGATCGTCAATTAGAATCACGGGAGTCTCCATAAAACATGATATTGGCTGTACGTTTTAAGAAATAATAATTTTACCGGGTGTCATCTATTTGAAGTAGATCTGATGAAAATGAATTTGCACTTTTTTAAAACTATAAAACAATCTTTTTACTTTTCCTTTCTTTCTTTTTTATTAAACCTTCCTAGATATAAGAGGAATACAACAAAAGAAACAGAATTTAAAATGGATCAACCGTTCCTGAGTTTTAGTGAGATATCTTCAGGAAATATATTTGAATACATGAATCTTAAAAAAAGGCAGGAAGGCTATAATCGCCACGGAATTCCAATCCAAAGAAAGGAAGCCGGCCATTGTAAGTCAGCTTAGTGTCAATCAAGGCCAGACTCACCGGACAAAAAGGGAGGGTTTTTGTGATATAACGAGGTCGGTAGTGATCCTAACGAGCTCTCATGGAGCTGCCTGACTGATCGCCATGAATGGGGCCGTTGAACTATAGATTTAGAGATGGCCAAGTATGTAATTGATGCTTTAATCTTTAGATGGAGAAAAGAAACGTAAGTAGAGCCACAAGAGATACCAGGTTCAAATCTTCGAAGCCGCTGGGGTATGCAATAGATCGGCACTTCATCTACCTAGCTGCATAAATTGCAGAGGATATAGCTGTGGTGCCATTAAGGATGACAGACTGCCGTTCGACGTCATCCCCGGAATCCCCGGAATCCCCACAATCGCTACAATTTCACTATTAATATCACTCAGTGACATCGACAAACACGAAGAACGTCTTATAATAGAAAACCAGTATTGGAATGGGTCACCCATCTATCACCTAGTCGCGGTAAGAACTGTTTACCCTAGCGATCGATTGAAATGCTAATCGCTGATTAGGCTATGACCTCTTCGGGCTCGGTGTTTTAAAGAGCACGATTGCACTGACTATATTTTATAAGAAAATTGTCTCTAAATAAAAAAATTAAATAAATAAATAAAATAAATAAACTTAAAATTTATTCTCAGAATGGAGAGATTTGTAAATGTCATCGGATTTCTCAAACCAGTTCCGACCGGATTAAACGAGTTTCAGTCCACGATCCCATTGTCTTACTTAAGCTGTCTTATAATTGTGTACAACACAGCTTAGCGAGCACGTTTCTATGTCATGAAACAATTTCCGAATAAAATAGGCTGGCGGAGATTTATAATCTATCTATCTATCAGTCTTTAATTGCCCACGGCTGGGCATGGGCCTCTCTTTGCTTCTGCCACTCTCCCCTATATCTCGCACCGCATCCAGTCACTTCCCGCCACTCTTCGAATAACTTATAATTCTAATAATAATTTATAAACGTACTAGCTGTAAACCGCGACTTCCCTCGCCTGATTTTGTAAAATTTTAAGTGTTTTTGTTTTGTGCGGAACCCTAAAATTAAAAAAAAAATGAAGTTGACTATGTTATCCCTTGTAACATCTGCTACCTGGCAGTGAAGACCCCTTTGAAATCGGTCCAGGCGCTCCAGAGATTACCCGGAACTAACTGAGAAACAAAAATATTTAATTTGTGGTTTTGTTATAGATATCGTGTGTAAAGCCTTTGGTGAAATAATATTAATTCATCGTTACAAACATACATTTCAATTTTATTTATACTTATAGATAAATACATAAATGGTTATTGAATTTATTTATAAAAAATCCCTGTCCTTACATATTATAAAACAAAATCCTCCGCCGCGTCTGTCTGTCTGCCTGTTCGCCCGCAGCAAGAGCTACTTAACTTAGCGATCGACTCAAATGCCGTCCACTGATTAGGCCACGACCTCCTCCTTTTGATAGCCAGTAATATAAGTAGGCCAACGTTCAGACAGGACAACGTCTGCCGGGACCGCTGGTAAAAATATAAAAAAACAGGTTTCCTTAAAACGCGAATTACGATAAATTAACAGATAAAGTAAAAGTCTATGATTCATAGACTGATTGATTAATGAGGAATGTAAGAAGAAGAAGGAAGTTTTCACCAATTGACTTCTAAACTTCATATTGAAGAGGGCACTCTATGATGATTATGATAAATTACTACTCTCATATTATAATCGACACTCCACAAAAAAAAAAGTAACGCCATTTCGTAAAAAACGTTCTCAATAGGAAAACTTACCACATAGATTGCGGTTTTTTTCTGCAATTGTTGAAAAAGGCTTAAAATTTCTCATAAGCGCGCGCGCTATAAAATGCAAGCGCGCTAATTTCGCTTAATAAAAGCGAACGCCTTGAATGGCCTTTGTTTCCCCTGACTCGATGGAAACAGCGCTTACTTGCTGAAAGTATTATGCCCCATTTTAACCCCCATAATAGCTGTAGGAACTCATAGATATATTATTATTACAACTGCTAACAAATATACAACGCTATCTTTATATATATCTTTCTTTATTACGTAGTATTAAAAAAGTCGCTTCACGTACTTGTAGCCTATTTTATATCTTGTAAATTCTTCTACAGCTGTTAAAAATGTATACATATCTTAGATAGTCTCAATCTATATAACTAGGAGGTCGTGGACTAATCAGTGGTCGGCATTTCAGTCGATCACTAGGTTAGTTGCTCTTGCTGCGACCGGGTGATAGATGGGTGACCTATTCTAAAACTGGTTTATATTTGATATCTGAACTCCTCCGTGTTTCGGAAGGCACATAAAACAGTGTGACCTGATTAATGTCACTTTATGATATTAGTCGTAAGGTTGTAGAGATTGTGGGGGTTCCGAGGATGATGTCAGATGGCAATCGGTCATCTTAACTCGCCCCACAGCCAAATCCTCTACGCTCTAAGCGGACCCTCCTACTATTAAGCCGGGATAACGCTAGGAAGAAGAAGAAGACGCATTCTTTATAACGACTTAATAAAAAAATTACAAAGTTTTTCGCATACCATCATCTAAAAATAGTCCGCAATGAAGTTATTTTATTTACATTCATTTTCGGTTTATGTACTAAGGATTTCGATTTTTGCGACATAAATTTTATTAGTAAATTTTAGTTTTTGTGATGCAAGCGATATCTTAAACCAATTAACGCATGCTTAGTTAGCCTATTAGTAGGGTATATGATGGTAGCTTTAATTAATAAGAAATATAAAATATCTTATTTCAGTTGTAGCACATCGTGTTGGCTTCCTACATAAATAAAAAAAATGCCCTTATATTAATATTAATGCTCCCATCGCACATTTTGATATGAAAAAGTTGCAACAAGAAAGGAAAATGATTTAAGCATAACAAGAATAACAGGAATATTAGCTAAACATAAATTAAATCCTAGTCTTATTTATTAAATAAATTAATGTAGATTTTTGTGATCAGGATACGTCATTACATTAAATTTCCGCCAAATTGCCCCGCGTCAGCGTGCGCAGATACACAGAGTAACTAAAATATTCTACTCTGTGATTTAGACTTATTAATTTGCTTGTTATCTTGCTGTTTTATATATAATATAGTTAGACTAAAAAACCAACAGCGACAGCCCTAAGTAAGATGCTAATAAATAATAAAAATCCAATATTGACATTTACAAATCATGAAAAAAACGTCCTAAACAAGTTATCCCTCCATATAAAAATGTTTAATAAGTGCTACAAGTGATTAAGGTAATTACTTTTATGATTTGATGGCAGTGATTAATATATTAAGTGATAAAATCTTCTTTATCTTCTATACATAGTACAAAAAAGTCGCGTCCGGTTTTTGAACGCATATATTTATTTCATCAGTAAACAGTGTAAATCAATAGGAAGGTATATGGTATGTATTAGTGGACCCGGCAGACGTTGTCTTTCCGAACTCCATCATCATCAACCAGATCCTGGATACCATTTAAAGACAAAGTACTCGTGATAAATACTCATACGAGCCCAAACTTCATGCGATTATGTTATTTTCTAATTAAGTTCAGCTCCCCATATTCCAGCTCCATCATCAGACCTTGGATTCCATCTGAATACAAAGTACTTCTCAAGAAGAATCAAACGACCAAACCCGATGTGGTTATGTCGTTTTGCACCAGAGTTCCTAAGGTCAGCTTCCAGCTCCATCATCAGATCAACTCCATGTCATCATAATACTGCATTGCCACGGAATATTCATACATACGTGTGCAAAATTTCAGCTCAATAGCATATCCGGACATGGGTCTAAATTAGCTTGCCAGTTTTGATTACTGACATCGGTAAAACTAAATCAAAGCTTCTTACAAAATATTAATATAACCTATATATTTATATAATAATTCGTGGGGTTTTTTTTTATTTAAAGAATATTAGGAATACTTTTAAGGTATGTCTAATATTCCCTTTTTCCTCTCCTACTAATCTTAAATTAAAAGCTTGTTTTAGGAGTGGTTGCGACAATACCCCAACGGCGGTGGGGTTTGAACCGGGTTCCTTACGGATTTCAGACCATACCTTATACCGTTGAGCTATTGAGGCTCTTATGAGACTTTTCTACCATTGAGCTAATGGGACCCGAGAAATAATATATCCTCGCGTATGAAATTGTTCAGTAAGGCGCCATGATATAAAAACGACCTGATTCACCACCACCGAGTTACGTGATGGCATTGACAATATCCAACACAATGAGCCATGATCGGCGTTATTAAATTTATACGCACATCGTACTGAATGCTAATAAAATGTATCAGAGAATTTCTTCAAAAAAGACTTTCAAAAACAGAAGGTTTTAACCATAGATATTGAACATTTAAGAAAATGCCTTCAGAGAGAACCTACCGTTTTTCTCTTATCTTTTATCTTCTGTAAGAAAAGACAAATATATTTTTTTGTACAAATTATCTCCGTAATATACAGTATAGATTTGAGAAAAATAGTGCTAGAAGTGGTTTTGACATTGTGTGTTTACAAAAAAAAACTAGGATGCAATGAAATCGCACATGAGAGCATTTTTTTATAAAATATTTTTTTGTTTTTTCTATCTAACACTGAAGGAATTTTTCAAATCGAACCAGTAGTACCTGAGCTTAGCACGTTCAAGTAAACAAACAAACAAACTCTGTAGCTATATATATTAGTATAGATTTATACCTTTAGAGCATTGGAAATACTTGATAGAATCAGGCGTTCCTTTGCGGAAATCCATGACATGCATGAGAAGCTAAATTACTTTGCTTTAATCCGCGAATGAATACGAGGGAAAATCGACTCGTGAATTGGCTGGGTTTGTGTGAAGGGATTCGTGACTCGTGAAGTGAATAGTTAAAAGCACTTTACGAATAACTTGGCAATCTCTGCGGAAATCTGGTGCTGCCTACGATTTTACCGAACCGATCCGAGGTAGGTACTTTGAAGAAAAGAGTATACTGATTCCTTTTTGGATGGTAACTTATCTGGTATTGTCGCTTTGTTTAAAAATAATCATTTTATTTATTAGACATCGCTAAAGCATTGACTATGGCCGAAATGACAGAATAAACCCTTCTCATAGAAGATGTCGATATTCAGAAGAATTCAGATTCGACTACGTTGAACCAGTAACCACTGACACTCACCGACGGGCTTAGCTTCGGCGATGAGGGTACCATCGTCGCTGGGCTCTTCTTCAGAGTCTGTTGGGGAATCGATCGTTATTCCTTCTTCACCGACCTGAAAATAAAAAGACAAGAAACGCTATTCGCAACTATATATGCATTAAACTATGTACAATGTAAAAAAAAAAACAAACTGACAGAAAAAAAAATCATAATCGAATAGTAGGATTGTTAGATAAAGTCTATTCTTACATTGAATATATCTGTTTTCAGTAAAGCCCCACGTTAAGGAAAATATAAATTAAATTTAAATTCATAAGTTTTGTTTCCCTATAGAGGAATTCTATATTAGAATAGCTATGACATATTTCAGGGTTTTCTCTGTTGAAAATGTTACTAATTATTATTCCTTCCTTCCTGCATTCCTTAAGTCTAAATACGTCACGTAAATGTATATATCTTTACATGAATATTTTTTTGCAGTTTACTCTTTATTTTCATACATAAGCCTGGAGATGTAGAAAAATGTGTCGTGACTCGGTAATATGAACCGACACACATATTTTTTTCTATTAGTATATAGATTATTTTTTTTAATGTGATCTCAAATTGGACTCGGCAATGTCATCCTTATTGATGTTCAATAGACATAATAGTAATAGAAGCTGTACTTACGTCTTCTTCATCACTTTCCCCCCACTGCCGCAAAAGGGAAGTGTTCTTCTTAAATAGTACGTCGACGTCTTCTCCAATTTCATCAATCAGCTTGATGGTGTTGGAGGCGGCTTCTCCGAGCGACATCAATTGGCTTTTGAACCGTGCCTTCTCCTGATTCCCCAGGGAGCCGGTCTTCCTTCCTAAATTGTGTATTTTTAGAAGATTGATTGATAATGATTTTAGATTTTGCAAGTTAGCAAACAGTACTTTGGATAGTAGACTCTCGTTTTTGTTTTTCATTATATTCTCACTGCTTATACTCTCTTCTGCGACAACCTTTTCACTTAGGATGGCTCCTTTGGTGTCTCTCTTCACTTCCAAATACTGACCCTTCGCTCCCCCGTAGAAAGGTATATATTGAATTGCAGCACTAAAACATAAAATATTTTCTATTCATTTAAATTGTATAAGTTATACGTTACCTTTTTCTAATATTTTGTTAACTTGATAACTGAGTTTTTGTTAAGAAAATGAGAGAATACTTGATTATAGTTAATGAAATCTTAAAGTGAAACTGGTGAATCAATATTAGATTTAAAATAAATTGTTATCGGTTATTAATAGGTCGGATGTAGATCTCAGTGATTCATTATCCTGGATACAATTTGCTGACCTCTTTGGGGAAACCGAGGGTTTTGTCTGTGCAATTATGGATGAAGTTATCAAGACGAAGAACTACCGGAAACTCATTTCCTCAATTGATAATAATGTTATGTTATTTTTTCTCTTTCGTTTCTCTTCCTTATCGCCTTATTGATGACTAGCTGTGCCCGCGTCTTCGTTCTCTAGTTAAAATTAGGTAAAAAAAATTGATTCAATTTTAGCGTGATGATATATAGCGTATAGCCTTCATTGATAATTTTGTCTATCTAACTTTAACTAACTACATGGTTAAACGTCATATCTTTAATACTCTTATATATGCCAGTATTAAAAAAGTACCATTGATAAGTTTTAGGCAACTATTACTTGAATCGCGAGTCCCTATAAGGCTCGCGGAGAAATTAGTATTCTCTTAAAGTCTAATTCAAGTAATCCTATTCTTTTTTAAGGTCCTCAAGTAAGGCCAATTCTGGAATATCTCTATGAATATGATAATTATCTTTAATGAAGTTCCATAGACTATAATCAAAATTTCAAGTAGTAAAAATCTGACTGACTGACGCAGGAGGAAAATTAGCTTTCTTATTCACACAATTATAGTGTACTTTTCTTTACTACGATATCCTATAAATATTTTTTATCTGATAATTTAAATATCAGCACTTGGATATAGTGGATATTATCGTAACAAATATTGCGGGGGACTGGATTAATATAAATACTCTTCTCAGCTGCTGGTAATAAGGCGATAAAATTACGCGCTCGAGTGGTAACACCGGCCGTGATAGGAGATTACGTTGGTAAGACTGTAAGAGTCGTAGTAACGCGAGATAGCGTTAGATAACGAGGCCGGCTTACGCTCGATTTGAGTCGCTCCGGTGTTCGTTACGTTGATAGTGTTAACTTCCTATAGCAACAGCTGAGCGGAACCACTCGATTACGCTCGTTATAGTGATGCCCGATATTTCTATTACAACTTCATTTCTTTATTTATTTTGCTTCATGTAGTACGAAAATGACAATTACCTCAAACGTTATTATTGATAAATAATAACGTTTGAGTTAGCAACACGTGTCTGCGTTTCACAATTGGAATAGTTGATGTGGGGGACAAGGTAAAGCTGTATTGGGAATGGGCTGAGCGTGTGGCAAAAATGGACCGCAAAGGTGGGCTGCCGACGACCGTATAGGCAAAGGTAGCAGCGGAGAGAAGATTTGAACGACTATGGAAAGGCGTGGATTAAAGTAGCCCGGGATAGGAAAGCATGGTTTAAGAAGGAGTAGGCCTTTGTGAGACAGTGGGAAACTATAGAATGTTCAAAAAAGAAAGAAACATTTATTCATGCAGTGTGAAAATGATAGGCAACTGATTACTTGTATGTGTAAATTTGATTTCGTCAATAAACCAATAAGGCTCTGAATTTTATTGATATGATATATTATTTATATCAATATACTACCGTATCTCGATAAAAATTATCTGCAATCCTTAAAACGATATATCGATACTTATCGGGCATCACTAGTACGCGAGAAACGAAGAGAAAATTGACTGATTGAATTCTTAAATTGAGTAGAACTATAATTAAAAACATTACAAAATCTCTTCTACTGTTTAAATTATGATTGTTCATGCTTTAGTTTATAATAACAGCAGATAATTATGATGTTATTCTTTTATTATTTAATTATATTTATTTCTATAATTTGACCTAAAGTAGAAAAGATGTCTGTCTTGCCAACCAGAGTGTTGAGTTTGAATTTTTTCGTTAGGATAAATTGCGTTTTAGGAAATTCAGATGGTTCTTTTAGAAGTACAGGTGTGTCTGTATAGTATATAGTTATCTTGTAGGATTATATTTTAATATTGTATAATAAATAATAAGTTATCATCTGTAATTTCACATGAATTTATATAGAATAGATTTTGTAATGTTTTCATTTCAATATAGAGCTTTTACAATTTATCTATTTATCTTACTTATAATAACACATATTTTTCGTGCAGTTATAACACTAATTAATATACACGCTACACAGAATTCACTATAATTATGAATAAATGTAAGAAAAACAGGTATTTATAGGTTATCCAACGCCATAATATTTATGTACTACCCCCCTAAAATAATAGAATGCTTGTGTCACTATGGAATCATTTAAATTCTTTATCACGGTGCCATAGGGACTCTAGAAGGCACCTATTGCGTCAAGATCCAGGGTTTTATCCTGAAATAACTGTTGATCGCATTTTATTTTAATATTTTCTTTTTATCTAAAGCGTAGTTTCTTAGGAGTGGCTAATACAGAAATCAATTATTTAATTCTTTTAATTTTTAAAATATTATTTTTTTATAACCGCCTTAATAAGATGAGGAAACAGATTCACATAAATTTGACACTGCGAAGAGTGATGAAGAGCCAAATTGATTTTTTTTTATAATAGACTTTAATATGTGAACGGATTTTATACATATAAAAATAAATCAATTATGATAAAAATAAATATTAACTATATTTTATAACTGCACGAGGAAGTGTGTCTATAAAGATCTCCGATAGAGGAGACCTTGTGCGATTTTTTTGACTGCTATGTGTAATTTGGAGGTCCGCCGGTCGATGTTTTTCCAAGGATTTTCTAGAAACTAGTATTTTTCTTAATATTTAAATTAAATATACATTAATTACGTCAGTTTATTAGTATTAAAATTTATTTAAATTCCATCTTTTATTACAATTTTATCTCGTATAATTACACTTAAACATATATATTATAGCATCTTTATAAATGTGGCATTTTGTGTTATAAGTTATTTATTAAGCTGAAGAAAATAATGAAGATTTCTCGCAGTCGGAGGATTTGAACGTCCGTCTTTATGTGGAAAGCGACGCACACAAAGTCTAAACCGCTAGTGCGTTTCCAAAATGACGATTTTCGGTTCCTGTGGTGGTCAATTATTCTAAATTTTATAAAGCATCAATTGACTGACTCGTTGGCGCAGTTGGCAATGATCCCGCTTTCCGCTCCGTGGGTTGTAGGTTCGATTATCTATCTATATGTTAAAAAAAATGTATTGCGGGCGTCTGTTGAATATAGCACAGGTGTTAAGTTGCCTACCTTAAGAACAGACGTCCGTGTGTCATATACTCCTTTGTATGTATTAATATACAAATGTTGGGCTGAAGTCTGTAAGGTACGTTCAGTCATCAACTGAAAGGTACTGCTGTGGTGCCTCCTTCTAGCAACATTTTGACTTTAATGCGAAAACGACCTAAATTTTTGTAACCAAATTTTCCTCAGCAGAGCGACACAAGCTAACTAAAAAAAAATGAACATTTTAATGTAAGAGTCGAAAATGTTTTTAGTTTAAAGTTTAAGTTAACATCAAATCATTGTTTTCGAACAATCTTCCTCCTGAAGACACTTATCTCCTATAAGTGACATACAAACATGAAGAACAATTATATAACACATAAAGTTATGCGTAACCTAAGAATTACACTTCCTAGATTTTGTTTACGAGTACATATCTGATTACTTATATACCTACAAGTGAATAGTGAAGCTAATCAAGGCCTATTAATTAAACATGATGATCTACAATCTAGATTGAACAGAACTAGAAATAATAATTAATTAGGTAGTTTTAAAAGTATATTGAAGAAGGAATAACTGGATTCAGTTTAAAAATATACTGAACAGCCATTTTGTAATTTTCAAATAAAATTGTTTTACAATAATGCGCATTTGTGCATTATGTGTGTGTTTTTAAGGTTACGTAGTACTACAAAAAAAAAACCCTAAATTTTCGCTTCCCACCCCTCCTCTAAGATTTCCAAACTATTAGAGGTAGTTGGTCATCCTCATCACTTTGATGTCCTACAGTCCACAACCGTGCGATCCTCTAGAAAATTCTTACCTCGCACAATTTCCGTGTGGAATCAGTTACCTGCCTCGGTATTTCTGAACTGATACGACTAAGGGACCTTCTAGAAGAGAGCATACTCATTCCTTTAAGACCGGGAACGCATCTGTGAGCCTCCCGCTGTTGCAGTTGTCCATTTGCGTCGGTCATAGTCACTCAAGTGACCTCGCCACCTACTCGTTTGCCCCTTGTTTAAAAAAAAAAGACGAAGACTGGATATTTTCCACGTTGATAGAACATGCTTAAAAGTCATAAGGAAAATTATTTTGAACCAAATCGGACAACAACTTTTGAAATTAGGGAACAAATACGTATATCGCATATCAAATACGGAACCCCTCCCTATATAAGCGTTTCATGGAACGCTCTTGTCTGTCTGTTAGCTCCGGCTAATTTTTGAAACGGCTGATCGATATATATGAAACTTTGAGATACATAATATTCTAAAGAATAACAGGATATTTTATTTGTAGAAAAAAAAATCTACACAAAAAAGATTAAGGCATGTATAAACTACGGTAAGAGACAAAATTATTAAATTTCACACAGTTTAAGGTTAGTCTATTCAATAATTTTACCACGGCAGATAAGAATGTAAATGTTGCATAAATTATTATCAATCAATACCTACTCCGTACATACGTGTTAGGTACCAAAATAAAAACAAACAATGGAAAGTTCGTTAACCTATTGAAATGTTTGTTTGTTATCTATGCGTATAGCTAAAGTAGAGGTGTCTGTATGTCACTTGCAAATCTATATATGTATATATAAAAGTGGAAGGTCACCTAATACGAAATATTTAAAACCGCGGGAAGTATGCTGATGAGGTAGTTAATAGTCAGTGTAGACATCCACTAAGAAAAGAGTGTTAGACAGGGCTAGATTAAACAGGACTAAGGGCTCTGGCAATTTCATGCGGAAGAATTCGAGGGAATCAGCTCGTACCACTATATGTATTATGACAGAAACTCATTGGCTTGCATTTGAGAAATGACTAAGCATTTTTCTTGAAGGTCATTTTGAAGGTCAAGTTGTAACAGCTTTTGCAAGGTAAGAAATTCTTTGCAAATCGCATCGCATACATTTTGATTGTCTGTCAATCTTTCTGTTACGGTTTATGGGGCTATATTTAAAGCAGTAGATTTTTACAGTTAGATAAAAGAGTGACTTCACCCCCCATTATTAAAAAAAAATTAAATTTACTAACGAATTTAATCAAAATAAATAAATTCATGTAGTTATGATGAGAGTCGCAAGTATTAGTAAGTTAAAAAAGTAGCAAATTACAACGGCAGACGGCCATAAAAGTTTTCACAGACGAACATTCTTGTGTGATGATTAACATTCGTTTAACATATTGGTAATACGGGTATAATATTATTCCAGTTGAAGTTCATTAAAATTTAAATAGCCTTAATACGATTGTCTGTCCTGTTTTTGACCGAATTTAAGCCAGGTTCATTCGAGGCCGTTCACCGGACTATTCAAATTTTTCTTTTCTCTCATAAGTCTTAGTTTTACCATTAAATAAATTTATCTCGATTTTATTTGTAGAAGTTGTATTTCTTTTTATAATTCTATATCAAATATTAGGAATGTTTTAAAATATGCCTAATACTTTCGTTACCGCTCCTTTGAAGCTTTTATAAAAAGCTTTTTTAAGAGTGACCACGACGACCGCACAGCGGGGCGGGGTTTGAATAGTCCACCTCACGGAGTTTAATCCAAAGTTCTATAGTCTAGTCCAAACTGTTATACTTGATCTATCAACTGTAAAAGTTTGGCCTAGATTTCTACTAAACTGAGAAAAATTTTTCGTTGTCTTTTGACCATACATCAAGAGACTTAATGACCTTGTCTGCACCTCCCACGACTCCAAGTGGGAAGTGCAGACGAGGGCTTTAACCGACCACGGACGTCAGTGCAAACTTTTACAGTTCATAGGTTAACTTATCAAGCCTTAAACTTAAACTGATTAAGAATCTTTTGACCAAACAGCTAGTGACCTAATGCCGTCGTCCGCTCCAAGGTGGGGCGTGCTTACGGGGGCATCCTTCTATACCACGTTGCACAACGATTAATAAATCAGCAGCAGTAGTAAAAGCCATTTCCATGCTTGTTATTTTAAATGGAGATTAGACTCCAAACCATTCTTAGAACCTCATCGCATAAATATCAGCTCCTTCCGCTTGACCGCATTCAACGTACAGCGGCCCGAATTGTTTGCGATCGAGCTCTCTACGATCGGGAATGATTTAACAAACATACTACCTAGATACACAGATGGTTTGGCAGATTTTTGATGTTTATATGTAATAAATAATACGTTATATTCATCTTTGATGTGTCAGAGTTTTGACCTATTTGATCGTAACAGGTCAAAGTGTTACTTGTTACGAAAATAAACATCTATATCAAATGGTTGTAGGTATAATATTAAGATAGAAAAATGAATCCGTCGATAAGTCTGTTTAAATAATACATTTGCAAAATGGCGACGGCAGTTTTCTTAGAAGCGGATCGATGTCATTAGCATCATCGATTGGTTTGGAGGAGGTTCTCCAGCATTAAGGAACACAACTAATATGTAGAATTAACAACTGGCTTGTTTTTAGCGTAACCTTTGTGGTTACTTACAGTAGTGTTTTGGAATAAAACAAGCTGTTAAGTGCGTGTTTGAAATTATAGGTAAATCTACAAAATGTAAGGTAAGCCAGACCATATCCCCAGTTGGGCAGATTCATGTTCCGAAGGAGAATCTTACTTCTCTTAAATGTCTCTCTCAATTTATTATAATAACGTTATTATTACATATAAAGTTATATAACACAGTCAGTAAGTTGTCTACTTTAGGAGCAGACGTCCGTGTATCATTTACATATTTATTTCGATCTGTATTTTCGCAGTTGACGTTTATCGTCTCGCGTTTGGAGACATTTTTTCTCAAACGACTTAATCTTATTGTTCTCAAACTCTATTCCGGTAGTAACAGAGATATTAATCAAGAATTTAGTAACAAGGTCCCATTCTATTGTAATTTGAACAGAAGATAGGCTGATCTCTTTATCTGAAAGCAGGATTTAGTGTAACATTTTTAGAGCGATGGGTTGCGGCTGTGCAGTCAGTCTCCGTGTTACAGAACCGTTATCAGACTGATAGACGCGTCGATACACAGATAATACGTGATTTCGTTAGCCAAAATGATCATTTCACGGAGAGCTATTCGAGTACCATACCGAACGTGTTAGGATCGCGGCGGAATTACTTACTGACCAGGTAACTTCCACATTATTAATATAAAATATTTATACATGTATGTTATACTTCTTACGTTAAACAAGATTAATGCTTACAAACTAAGCAGAATAACAGAATGATCTGTAACAGAGATAAATTTATCTTTTGTGAAAGGTTTCCACGTCGCTAGATACTTAATCTTATTAAATAAATAATATATATTATCTTTGTGCTTCTGCGAACATTTATTGAGCTCTCTTTGTTAGTCAAAGTGCAAAGCGTTAATTAGAAGTTAAATAATTATGTTGTAAGTAATATTAAGTTTAAGAGTAATTTTCTGTAATCAGTATAAAGGTATATATGTATATACCGATTCTTGGTAACGACTAATTTCAGGTCTGATATTTACTGTTTATTTTGATACAATTTAATTAATATGGGCAGATAGGGCTACGCGTTATAAATCAGCCCGGGCAAGAAGTTTTGGCTCCTCGGAAGATGATGGGAAGATAAGTTTGTGTTCAATAAATATAACTTCTAAAATATAATCACGCATTTTGTAACATAAAGGTAAGGTCTTAAATACTTTTTAGGTTCATTTTTGTCATAAATTGTAAAATAAAGACTTGTGTACTTCCATAAAATCGTCAAATAATCCTGTTTATACGGGGACTTTCTGTAATATTAGCTTCTTAACTATTTAATTCAATGGATATGACAGATAAGTGACCCCCATCCATTTGCCAAAAATCTGACCTAGATTATTATACTATAGCAAAACGTTGTCTTTTTTTGCAACTGCTAGTGACCTCTACCGAGCATACTCACAATTTAATAACAACTTGTGAAGACATCTGACGGCAACATGGTAAACTACGTTGTAGTTAAGAATCTACCAGATCACATGTGAAATTGGACTCATACGCTAGATGGCGCTGTTATAGCATATAGTATTAAAAGTATGAACCAGGGTTTATTTGTGACAATTAAAGTAATTAAAATAGTTTATCATAATTTTTAGGCCAAAGGTATGCATTTTTTTAAATGTAATAATTTTGTACATTATTTTTTTGGAAAACATTAAGAAGAAAATAAAGGGTCCAGGATGTGTCAAGTAAATTAGTTTTACTATAACATTAGTGATGATTGTAGGCATAAATAATACAAAAATTAAAAATGTAAAATAAAGCCGCCCGAACAGGGACTTGAACCCTGGACCCTTGGATTAAAAGTCCAATGCTCTACCGACTGAGCTATCCGGGCCGATGAGAGCATGATCATAAAGTTGGATCGTCTTTAACATCTTACAAGTAAATGAGATGTCCTACATTGTAATATTTATTACACGCCTCACGCGAAGCGTTTACACGAGACAACTTGACTTATGAAATATTTTGATGATTATTTCGTTGCTTAGTAGCTCACACTTCAGAAGTGGTTTCATTAAAAAAAATCGGTCGAACACTTTTTGGGAAATCAAGAAAGTTTTAATTATAACAATGCGTTTTAGGCCTACTTACACCGTATATAGACAAAATACAATATATAAAAATTTAAAAATAACTATCTGATGACTGGCAAATAATTTTTTCTCTTTATTTCCTCCATGTTTTTTGAAGGTGTTTTTTTTTCTCTTTTTATTCAAAAATAATTATTTAGATAAAACAATAAAGATAAAATTATTTAGGATCAACATGTCAAAAAATCTATGTAGGTAATAGAGATTATCATTCATACTTTTAATTTAATTATATTTAGCTATTATTAACAATTTTAATGTTATCTTAAATTTACCTAGTGACTTCTTTTCATTAACAAATAGTTATATAGATTTTAAAAACTGTTAAAAGAAAATAAGTACATATAGCGCCATCTAGTCAGTCAGCCATTTGTTCGCAGTAGAGCTTAACCAAACAGCTACTCGAAGATAGATGGCGCTAGGTATAGTAACAGAAATGTTCAGCGGTTTCAATTTACCTATTTGTGAAATCAAATGCAAATAGAGTCAATTGGCATACAAAACTTCACGGTTACTCAGACAGACAATGAACACAAATGAACATAACTGAGTTTATAAGCAATATAGAGAAATAGAAGACAGAATGTAATAATGATATAAAATAAAATTAATGGTAGCCTTGCCATGAACCATGTAGAACTTCAAACCCTGAGGACAGTCTGCCACTCTCGTCGTACTCATCTTGGCGGGAACATTGCTATATTTTCCGTAACACCATTCAAGATTTATTTTTCTTTCGATTTATCTTGTTATATCCAGAAGTGAGTTACTTTGCGTGTTGTTCACACGATATAAATGAATAAATGAGATAATAAAAACAAAATATAACTACTTTTTAATTTTTACTTGAATGGCATTACGACATACATAAAAATGATAATTAGCACTCGACAGACACTCGACGTATGTACTAATTAAAAGAAATTTCCGTTTGTTGACTGTGATTATTATCTTAACTATAGACAGAGTAAATTAAAAAATATATTTAATTGATATTCAGGTCTCTAGAGACGAAATGACGAAGACATAAAAATATATAATAAAAGTGTAATACGTGTGACGTCTTAGAACTAGATTTTTCATTGCCCTTTAAAAAATACTTTCATTTCAAGTGAAGTTTAAAACTATTAAGAAGAGAACCTGTTAAGTTATATACTATAATATATTTTAGTCATCGGTTCATAGTAACAATTAACACAGGAGATAAATAAAATGAACTAGAATAGCAACACCACCACGCTAATTAACAAAAAAATCCCCGATAATAAAAAAGCAAAACGCCGAATGCTGACGAATCTATGCAAATCACCTTCATCTTAATTAATTGAGAAGAAATATCAATATTTTCGTATGTGCTCTTTTATATTTATTGCAACAATTGTCTAAAAGATTTATTAACTTATGCGTTAGTCTACATAATCAGATATATTAATGTGTATTGTCACACATTTGCTATTTCAATTTGTGCCATTATTATTTGTAAATAATATATTACTAAATAAAAGTATACGTTGAGTCAGTATGGGACTGAACTCACTGGACCTCTGGCGGAATTATTAACATAGGCTCCGCTATTCTTCTAATCGTAACAGTGCACTACGACATTATTATTGGCACGTAAGAATCTGTCCCTTTTCTAAAAACCACTTATATTTTTTTCAATTAATAACAGCTAACTAATATTTAAGCAGATAAAAAATTGTTAATAAATTAGGTTTTCGAACAGCGCAACAATACACACTGCCTCGCGTGCTCACTTATTTATATAAAATACAAGTTCTATCCAATCTTTCGATCGATGTGATTCAATTCGATTTGTCAGCATACGTCATCGGTTTGACTCACTGTTCGCGTCGTAGACTGTCATAGTACCTGTAACAATCAAAGTTGTGCATTTATTAGTACCAGTGTGATACATTTTATTTAGCGTACGTTGCGTTGTTATGGTCTCGGTACTAATGTACCGAGGCTGTTTGTGAATCGTTAATCGTTCAAAGTGAAAAGTAAACAGAGCCTAAGTGCTTCTTTCAATGAAATATGTTAATTAGAACAGTGATTGCTGTATTCTTATATGTGTATTTATTTTTCACGAATAAACAAACTTCAAAAAGGAAATTGCTCCATTCCTATGAACTTCTAATAGAGTGGCAGTAGCATACATTTAAATAAAATTTATCGTCCTACTAAAAACACTAGGTTGATGTTGGGGACATATATACATATACTTCCAGCTGTGGACTTAAACTTGCTTGAAAGAAATTATTATCCACAAGAAAATCGTTTGATAAGGCCACTATATTGCACTTTACACTTTTTATTGTATTTACGATACCTGTGGTGCTGTACGTCTTATATCGTATGATTGAGATAGTGCCAATATCATGAATTGCCATTTTCCTATAATCAAGATATCGATTTTTACCACATTTACAAGTTCACAATATTTTCACGAATCACTCAAATTTTACATAATACCTCTAATAATAATCATATCGACGCCTAAAGAAATAGGCCCTGACAAGGCTTTTGAGCGAGGCGTAATATCACTTACTTTTTTTGAACTTTCACACCATGACCTTTAAATAATCCATATAATATATAAAATGGCTTTAAAAAATTGTACGAAATCGCATTGCAGCTACCATTTGCTAACCTCTAATATATAAATAGCAAATGGAGCTGTGAATACGCGGCGCACCGGCGCTTTTAACATTTACTTAATCAAAAAGCCGTCTGCGTCGATTTGCTTTTGAACCGATTTTTTTTTTGAAATATTAGGCCCGTCGGGTTTTAATAGCTTTACCGCAGTCTCCTCACAAATCCCCTCAATCAATGTCGTACTGAAGCCTAAAAGTTAAACCTAATTTAATTATAATGAGGCGCCTAGTCTACGGTGCTGAGACATTCTATACTCGGTGCAAGTGTGCCTATTTGTTGAATCTATAAAAAGAATGCAAAGAAAAGTATGCAAATAAACGGGAACGAGAATAATATTATAGGATAATAGAATGCACTAAATAGTAAGTAACTGCGGGCAGGATAACGTCTGCCTGGTTCACTAGTTTTAAATAATAGTGGAGCTACAAATATACATATAGAAGAAAACAATAGGAACATCATCCAACCCAATCGTCTTCATCAACATCATCAGTTGCTAATAATCATCATTATTGCAAGATGTCATAACTGGTAAAATGCAGAAAATCGTGCACATAACGACCAATGTAATAATGGGTCAAATAATATTTACATTTTTATGTTACAAACCATTATCAACCGAATTTCCAATGAAATGAACAGCATTAATTTCATGGGCACGTACTACCAGATAGATAAAGTATATATATTTGCGGAAAAAATTTCATAATTGTTGGCTAACTGTTTTACAACGTGTATTTTTGGAAAATAACTTTTAGCGGTAATTCTTTGTCAACACAGAGTAATTGCGTGGTAGAGTATTTTTTATTTTATATTTAGTTTTATGCAGTACGAATGCAATCTCAACAATTCTAATCTACAAACTTTTAAATAACATGTAGTATTATACTTTATAGACTGAACTTTAGCTAAGATGAAAAAACGATTTAAAATAATAAACATTGAAAATACCAGTGCTTTTTTGTAGATAGATTCTACATTCTGAAAGCATTTATTTTCTATGATTAACTGTTAATTCTTGATATCGCTTTATACAAACATTCGCATTTATACGGTTAGGATAGGATATTATCAAAAATCACACATTAAAAGCATTGATACCAGTTGGGTAAACAATAATTTTTTTAAGACGCTCAGTGAAATTTATTACTACATCATAAGGAGCCCGGCGAAGTATTTCGACTTACACAAACAAATTTAAATTATTATAATGCGACTGCAAAAACACTTTAATGAAATTTACCTTAAAAATCCGGCACTTAACAAATTATGTGAGTTTTATTGCTGGCACTAAGCCGAGATCTACTCCAAATATGGGTCAATTTTGGCCATAAATACAGAGATTGTAGTTATTTGTCTTCAATGCTTATTCCTAGACTAGTACAATGATCCCGTCCATTGTTCAAATCTGTTCATACTTTATGGTTAGTTTGAAAATTACTTAGGCAAGTATTTAAAGCGTTTTATAAAACAATTCAAGAATATTACAACAATTAAGAATATAACAATTCAACAATTCAATAATATATATATATTATTGAATTAATAAAACTTTTAATAAGGGTAAACTTAAACGTGTGAATGAAATTATACATAAAAATAATGTAATAATAGCAATTGCAGCTAGTACAGAGTGCGGAGTAATTAATACATAATAATTGATGGCACATGCACTTTAATGGCATTCGATGTGAATGAACCGTAGGACTCATGTTATTACGCCGCGCTACAAGTTTCATGCGCGTGTGTTTAGCTGTGCATTCCTGCGGACTACCATGTTATAGTGCTACAACTCGCAGATCTAGTCTAGGATTTGATTCTCGGATGGGTCAAAGTATGACTTTTGTGTACTGACAACGGGTATCCTTAGATATGTACTGTTCCTCCTGGTTTAAGTATTGTTAATATTATTTCTTACCATATTATTGTTCCTTGAATACAACTATTAAACCACCCCTTGAAAGATATTTAGTAACATTGAAAACTCGAATTTTGAAACATAAACGTCGTATCAAATACACCTGTATTATTAATTTCTATTACATAATTTCACTATACCAAATTCAATTATAACGCTGCCGATTTAGGTAGGTCAAATATCACAAAAGAATTTAATGTGACCGACAAAACTGACATACCGACGAGACAACGCCTAGCGACTAGGGACGTCACCCTTTCCAATTTAATCAGAGTTAAACTGAAGTATTTAGTGTACGTGAAAGTTACTTGTAAGAGTTATAATATAGACTATCTATCCTATAATATTAACCATAATATAAGTTTTTCAACTTGATATTAGGAACGTAACATATCTTAATAAGTAACGTTATAACTTAGTGTAGTCGTATGTTATGGAATTTCGATTATAGTATTCAAATAACTGATAGAATCAGCCGTTACTTTGCGGAAATCCATGACATTAAAGCAAAGTAGTTTAGTTTTTCATGCATTATAGTATTCATAAACCTTTGATTAGTGCTGCAATTCTATAAAAGTATTATCTATATAAATATAAATGAATCCCTATACCCTTGGTCACGGCATCACGCGTGAACAGTTGGACCGATTTCACTAAATTTTTTTTGTTGTGTTCGTTATTGTCAGCAGAAGGTTCTTATGATAGAAAAAAATTAAGTAAACTTCGCGGAAAAATTAAAAATACTTAACCACCATATTAAATTGCAAACTTAGCGCTTTTGACAATTTAAACTTTATTATTATCACCTTATGGCGTTTGAAATAACAGAATGCGTAACGGGAACAGGAACGGGAATAATATTATGGCATAATAGAATGTACTAAATAGTAAGTAGCCCAACGTTCGGGAAGGACATTGTCTGCAGAGTCTGCTGGTATTGAATAAAAATACTGCGTTCAACAGATGTGGCAACCCTACTGATGAGCAAACTAAGCCAGACAGCAAGGCACGCTTTCAAGTGGTCACTTCAGCAAATATCAGTCCTAGACTAATCAATATATTTTTAGACAGCTCAGACGAGCTCCGTAGTCCGTATAACATTTCTCGAAACGATATACGCAATGTAAACGTGCTTGTTGCGAACATTTAACACGTTGTATATGACATACGCTCATATTTTACACAAAGATTAAGATAGATAAAGTTACTTTGCACAAATCCGTGATTAAGTATTAAAATCACTACCGAAGCACTGTTCTAGATAATCATGTTTTATCGAGCACTCAGAAGCGGATATTCGTAAAGATATCATTAAGAGATAGACCATTATTACTTATTAATGTTCGTTGTATAATGTTGTTAGTGTATCAAACCCTGACAACACACCTGTTTCGAGGCAAAACATGCATTAAATGCGTGTCAGAAATTCATAATTTCCTATTAATACCTACTCGTATCATAGACTATAGTATTCTACTCTATTACTAGTCATAAATTGTCATTTGCAACCGGACAGAACATGGAAAATCACGCAAAATTAATATGAGTACATAGCATTGACATTTATATGTGACATTTGAAGTAAGGATGTGTTTTTCTTGAAACTTTGTTCAAATGTTGGAAATTTCAAGCAAGCCTTATTACTCCGGTGTAATTTTTTGTAGAGCAACTCCGGCTTGAACCGGTTCAAATATTCACATAGCTGGAACCTGTACCGTAAAGCTTTAGCTTACCTACAAATTTAATAGGGCGGGGTTCATAAATACATCCTATAGAACAAACAGCACTAGCTGGCATTACATTTACTTATTATAAAATAGGTAATATAGGTAAAGTATCGATTTGACGAAATATATATTTTTAAGTAATACATTTTTACAAAAAGTAATTTGAACCCTCCTTTCATTTCTTAGTTCTTTTCATAAACCTAATATAGTTTATAGATTTTTATACGGTTATTCATTAATATATATATAGGTTTTACTTTATTTAGATATGTAATTTATTACATATATTTGCCCAAGACAATTGTAAGGCTCCTGGGTACTCTTATAACGCATTAACATTATTATATAATAGTTACCTATTATTATACAACATATAACATTATATTATGCTCATTCGTTGTATGAGAATAATCCTACAACACGTTTTCCTACAACGCGGGATTACAGTACAAAACGTACATTATTATGATGTAAAAATTGCCTTTGAATGGTCTGGTCATGAATGTTGACTCAACTGGTCAAGAATGCAAGCATATCTTCGATATTTATAAAAAAAAAACCTAAAGCCATATAGATAAACACTTCACTACTAGCAAATATTAAATTTCGATGTCATTTGATGAGGACTTCTTTTGTATATTTGGATAGAGTTCTTAAGACACAATCTTACACATGGCCAATGTCCACCCTATATTCTGTATGGTTTTATAGCTAACCTACAAATATATAATTGTTATTCAATTCGCCTTCTACTCGAGGCCAAACATAATACGACACGCTCAAACAATATAAATAAATTCCATCAGAGACTTCTTCAAAAATTAATTACCAAATTACTTTCAGAGAGGGGTTCCTAAAAAAAGTAGTTGCTATATGGTTTATTTGATAAAATGCAGTTTAAATTATATAGTAGCGTTTGATATTACATTGTTCGCCAATATTCTACAGAAATACATACCTAACTATACCCATCTATACATTTATATATTGCTGAAGAGTTTTATGTTTCCTTGACCGCGCTAATCTCAGGAACGATCGGTTCTATTTGAAAAATTATTCCAGTGTTAGGTAACCCATTTTTACCTAATTTTAAGTCAGACAAAGTCGCAAGTAACAACTTGTTTTTTATAATTTCTAGCTAGCTCGCGATTTCATCCGCGTAAAGTTACGACTCAATTTTAGCGTGATGATATATAGCCCATAGCCTTCCTCGATAAATGTGCTATCGAACACTTAAAGAATTTTTCAGATCGGACCAGTAGTTTCTGAGATGAGCGCGTTCAAGTAAACAAACAAATAAACTCTTCAGGTTTATATATTAAACTATATATGACTTTATAAAACAACCTATAATAAAATTTTAATTTTAAACTATTACAAAAAAATTAACGATTTTTATTGACATTTCTTATTGATTTAGTAAAAAACAATTCGCTTTAATTATATACTTATATCTGTTTTATTCAATACATGGATGGATTATTATAAACCATAGTATCATAATTTTGACTACAAGACTGATGGTGAAGTATTTGATGCAAATGAATACGGAATATTATTGTAACAGTCGGCATTTTCTTCGTTCCACACATTAAGTACTTAGCTAAAGTGGTGACGTTAATTTGGAAACAGCGCATTAGTGTACTAACGGCACTTTAGGTAATAAGGTAACGAGGTTTCTTTAATAAACGAATAAAGGATGTTATGTACAACTGTATACATAATGCGCTCGGATCTAGAATGGGATAATTAATTGCATAGTGGATGTTAGTAAATTAGGTAATTATAATGCGACTTACTTGTCAATATACCGTCGCAAGAAAACATAAAATTGAACGGTGGAAACATTAGCATACTTTTCAATGAATGCCTTACAGAGACAAATTACAAATTTACAAATAAAAATTGCAAGGTTTAAAATCAACATTTATGTAAATTTATTGATGAACGTGCCACGGTGTGATAAGCTCTTATTATGCAAATTATTTGTTGAAATATCATATTATTGCTTCTGACAATTATTTAACGTTATAAAACACATTATTTTAGAGATTGAAATATTTCTAAATATTTCTATTATAAAGTTATAATATAGAACAATTTTTTATTGACTTTGTAAACTACGTACGTGGAGCATAACGATTACAGAAAAAGTGTGTTATACTAGAAAAATACGAGTAAGTAGCGACAGTAATGGAATACAACAAAAAATAAATACACTGATCAATTGTTGTATATATAAAATAATTATAATGTACTAATGCAATTAATAACGTTGCAATAACTAACACTTTATTTGCTTCTTTACCCTTATTAATAGGAATTTTTTTTATTTATTCAAAAATAAATTGTATAATAATTTATGATGCGTTGCCATACAGTACTAGTAGTGGGGTCTCCCTCTGTATAAACCTTGTAATATTTAGGTTAAGTCATTCTGGTAATCATAAATCTGTATTGTGCCAGGTTTCATTGTCCAACCGCGACACGCCGCGCCTATTCCCCATACTGTATTCATGTATTGCAGATTTGTGTTTGCCCGCGGCTCCGCTCGTTTGAGAACAAATTTTTATTGTTTCCACCCGACTTTAAATGAAATGGCCTAGAGCGTGTCAAGACGCGCTTATATGGAAGGGTTCCGTATCTGATACGCTATAAACGTATTTGTTAAATAACTTCAAAAGTTGTTGTCTGATATCGTTCAAAATAATTTACCTAGTGAGTTTTTAGCATGTTCTATCAACATGGAAAATTTCAAGTCTCTACGTCTAATAGTTTGGAAATGCTAGTGGGGGACCACCTTAGGGGCAGACAGACGGACGGACAAAGCTAAATTATAAGGGTTCCTTGTAGTACTGCGGAACCCTAAAAAGGAGCACGTTCTCAATTGAATTGTATTTTTTTATGTTTGTTACCTCAGAACTTTCGACTGGATAAACCGATTTTGATGATTCTTTTTTATTTGGAAGCTTGCTTCTCGTATTAAAGTTGGTTTTGTGTGTTAAATTTTATTCTTTATTTTAGGCGCCAAATGCCCTAAGATGTCTTACCTTAAAATTTAATAGGAATATATTTGAATAAGTCACAATATGTAATTTTGAGGTATAATTAATAAATATTTTTATATGTTACTATAGGCGTTAAACTACATCTTATTTTTTCGTCATATATATATTATACATATACATGTATATATTTGCTATCATTTTTCTATGTTACACACATACAAATAAATTTATGACCGGGCTTAACGGTGCTAATGCCTGCTTTGTTAGTAAGGTGTACGGGGTTCTATTTCCGGCTTGGTTAATTAAGCTTATCTTTTACTAAATTGGTTGAACATTTTAAATTGTAGGTTTTAACGGTATAGTCGTATTGTTAGGTGGTTAAGTTTTCCGGTATTATGACGCTTAAATAGTTATGACAAATTTATTTCTTACTTGGAATCCAACAATCTATCTAAGTCGGCTGGTATTGAATACAGAACCATATCATAGAGAGCCGGATTTTCTCACCATTATGATAAAATCACTTCCTAATTCTTCTTTCCCGATTAGTTGATCCTATAAGAATCTGATTTAGAAAGTAGATTTTCTATGTGAAAACAGTAGTTTATACAGATAAAATTTATCGAAGAAATATTAAGGATCGCCACATGAAAATTAAAAAAAAGACAAAGTGTAATCGTGACTGGCCCATTGGCGCAGTGGGCAGTGACCCTGCCTACCACTCCGGGGGTCATGGGTTCGATTCCCGCCTCGAGTCTGGGTGTATTATCTATATATTTGTATATTTCTACAAAAAAATATTTGCGTATAGCAGGCGTCTGTTACCTATAACACAGGTATTAAGTTATCTACCTTAGGAACAGACGTCCGTGTGTCATATAGTCCTGTACATATTTATTATTTATTTATGTACTTACTCTGTGGGAGGTGTGGATATCAACTAAAATCAATTATTTTATTATATCAGCATATCGTCAATTGGAAATTGCAAAATCTAAGAGCTTTCTTTTCAAAATTGTTTTTTCGACCATCACAAATTTAACGAACTCTCAAAACGTCTCAACGGGAAGGACAAAAGGGGCAAGGCCCACAGCCACATCCTCTACAATCTAAGCGGACCCTGGTACTACTACACCGGGATAACGCTAGGACGAAGAAGAAGCAGGGTTTGAGCTGAGTATCTTTACGTATTTCAGTCAATCTATCCAACCGTTGAGATATCGAGGTTTGTAATAACGAGTAACTCGTGATATATTCCTACACGTAAAAGCAATGTACAGAAACAATTACAATCATTTACGAGATTTACAATTACCCGGCTGTAGTATCCATACTAATTACATGAGGAAGTGAATGGCCCTGTTTCCATTACATTGAAACGTCACGTTACTATCGTCTTGCATAGATATAATTATTATTTCATCCAAATAAAGATAAGCAAGAAGTAGTTAATATTACAATAAAGGAGAGGTAATAAGTAAAACTCTTGAGAGAGTCCATTTTTTATGATTAATTTTTTTTTTAATAGAATAAAAGGGGGCAAACGGGCAGAAAGTCCACCTGATCGTAATGGATTACTGCAATTATAAATACGGAGGTAAATAAAACGGGAACTGTCTTAATCTGTTGTTTTGGCGTTAGTAGTTTTCTATTAAAGATAGACATTGGACAGAATAAAACGTCATACAGATAGTTATCTTTTATAATATATCAGTTAAAACGTAAATCAAAAGAAACGCATATGGACATTTGTGAAGTCTACCTTTTCTAATACTAGCCATTCTATTAACCTTTAAAGGTTATTTATTATATCTTCCGTAAACATACATGCAATTCAATTTTTTTTTACTAAAAAAAAATTGAAATGGATTTGGAATATTCTACTTAGTATTTGTTGCATTCAAAAAGAGAAAAAAATATCTTGTTATACAACATATGTCACGTCAGTCCGTGGTTACAATGGAAACGGTCAGTCATCATCACACGTGTGCGTTCATTAAAGGAAAGCTTAACGTGAGATGCATTTCTACTAGTTAGTTTCAAATTGGCTTTGTTCTGTTACTTCCTGAAGGTAAATAAGTGTTTTTATATAGTAGATAATTTGAAATACTTTCTAGTACTAAGAAACTTTTTATGTATTAACTAGCGGACCCGGCAGACGTTGTCCTGCCCGAAGGTTGGTTTACTTACTATTTACTACATTCTATTAGCCTATAATATGATTTATTATGTCTGTTTCCATCCCCTTTCTCGATCCCGTTCCCGTTCCGTATATTAGTTTAGATAAATAACCTAGATACAGATGCAGCGCCATCTGCCGGGTTAATTTGTGAATCTAAACCATCCAGGGCACCACCCAAACGCATACAAAAAAAATTTGTTCAAATCGCTCCAGCCGGTTAGGAGGAGTTCAGTGACACAACACGTACAGTAGAATTTTATATATAAAAAATTATATACTGCTTACTACAGTGTTTAAATATTTTTCTGATACTCTCACACCCTCTCCCTCTAGGACTCACTTTAAATAAATTTAAAACCTCAGATTCCTTCTTTAAATATTAAGATATCGTCTCCTGTTCCGGTATATTCACTTCAGTACTAGATTTTGTAAAAACTTTCCTGGAAATGTCAGTGACGACTGCAAGATATTACCTTACATTTGCTAATTGCGATGTACCGTGAAATCGAATATCTCGTGAATCAATAGTAACTCCAACAATTATTTAGTCTACCATTAATGAAATTTTTAAAACTCCAGTTCCGGTAACCTCACCCCAGAACAAAATTTCGTGAAAACTTTCCTGGAAATGTCAACTTTAATAATATTCCTTTATTCACTACACCCGGCCCATGGAACTCGTAAAATTTTTAGGACTCCAACAATTCTTTGCGTTTATTCGCACAGTAAAAACACAAAGATTTCTTCGTATGATTCTATATCTCGTAGCCATAACAAAGAGAATTATCAAAGGTAAACTAAAATGAGAGTTTTATGTCAATGATGAGTTTATATGTACATGTAACACCAGTCTTGTCGTAAATCTTGCTAAAATTAATGTACAAATAAAAAGCAACGAGTATCACCAAATTATTACAAAATAAAACTTTCGACACTTTTACTAAAATATGTTCATTCCACCCTCTGTTCTTTTCTCGTGAAAGTAAATTAAATGAGCATTTGGGCAAAATTTTATAGTGATCGATTATTTTATTGAAGACTAGATTACCTGAAACATGCGATGCCGGGACCAACGAAAATAAGGATTCATTATTATATGTATGGATAAAGATAATAGATAGTACAAAACTATTTCGTAAAAATTCTCACTAGCTGGCCTTGTAACATTACTAATAATGTTCAATTGAATGTTGGCTCCATACCTTACCGTATGATAAAATCAAAGACTTTCTACAAATAGTAAAATGACTATTCTTACAGTTACTGAAACACACACACACATCACACCACACACACACACACCACACACTACAAACACACGCACACTTACTTTATCTCTTTTGTTTTTGCGCACGCATTTATTTTATCTCTTTTGTTTTTCGTTTTTTTTTTGTAATTTATTTTATAGCCAGTAATTAGTGATTGCTCACTACCTATTTCTTTTTATTTTGAAACTTTGTATTGGAAAGAGTGGGAGCCTCTTTTTGATGCTTACTACTTATGTGTCTTAAATTTTATGAGAAATGAAATAAACATTATTATTAGTATTAATAATTTTGTATACTTTAAGTACCGGGAGTCAGAACACAAGTGCCAAGCAACGCAAGTGCAAGCACCTGCGTCGATTTTTCAAAAGACCCAAGCTCGAGCCTTGCGGCGAAATAAATTAATTTCACTATCACAATATGCTAATTGTGCGTCAGCCTATAAAATTTATCACCACTAAACATAACTTAAGCGGGAACACTGAGAAATTTCAATTTCTAAGACAATGCTTTATTATCAAATTTCAAAACCAAATTCGCTGTTCCCCCGCCCACGTCGCGATAAATTTCGCCATAAATTAGACCATATCTGCGGACTTGTTTATTGAAAATTGCCACGTTGAATTCGCGGCCCCGAGATAATGTACAATTCCAAGAATACCTGAGTTTCGCGCCTTTGATTTTTTTTTTTGTATAGTAGTGTCAATACTGCTCTGCCTGATACCTTTTATTGACATCATAATACACTTAATTATATTTATTTACATATTATTAAATTATCAAAGTATACTGCCAACAATCGGTTTTAAATTTATTTCGACTAATAAAATTTTACAATCGTCTTTACGACTCTTTCAATTTAATACCACCTACTCTACTTTGAGTATTATTTCCATATTCTAATCATTTTTAATTATGACAAGGGTCATAAACAATTCAACCGATTAAAAAAAAAACTAAGCATGCACTACCAAGAGACTAGCCGTATGTTACCGACCTTTGAGAAACAGCCATGCTCTTTCTGTGGTAACTATTTTGCGCCGTAAAAAATAAAATAAATAAATACTTAGAAAAGCCCCCTAGAACTCCTTAATCTGACCAGGAACAAACATACAGATAGACAAGCAGACCGACAGACAGACGCAACAATTCTAACTTGTGATTTTGTCATATATATCGTGTATATAGTCATATGAAATTTGTAAATGACTTCAATCTCGGCGTTACAAATAAAAATTGATCAATTTTCATTTGGTCAAACTCCAAAATTTAATTACATTGACTTAAATTTACTATATGTCACATAATAATATTTATAATAGTCAATCATAATCAAATTTTATTAGAATATCAAGTACAAATGCGAAGAAAAATAATTCTGTCCAAATAATCTTCATCATCCACAGCCCTTTCGCTCCCACTGTTGGGCAAAGGCCTCTCCCCGCACATACCACTCCTTACGGTCTTAAGCCAATCTGGACCAGGTTCGACCCGCGACCAGATAGATCAATTGTTAATGAGTAAGTTCCAAAAAAAATATGGCGTGCAATATAATATGGCGTAATTGTCTGAAGCTTTTAAGTTAGTTACTGCATTATTAGACTAGAGTTTATTCATGTTGTTTTTAATTGCAAAACCTATTATTTTAAATGAAAGTTTTGAGCATTAATGCATTAAAAGATCGCCCGAAGCGATGTGGTCTGCGTCAATGGAGTTATGAGATCGCCATAAAGGTGGGTTCAGATGAGGGAAGTTCAATTTCAGATAGTTTTTACATTTAATTATATCTGTACCTATACTTATGTCGTTATATTATGTACCTGTATATAAGAATATATAAGAATACCTAAAGCGAAATCTCGAAAATCGCAGGACGTTCAAAGATGAAATTTGGCAAGGAAGAAACCAAACGTTAAGAAAGGATTTTTCTATTTGGCATGATTAAGGAGATCCAAGGCCTTTCGCAATTTCATGGGGACGAAGTGGCAGGAAAGTTATTTTAGCACTGTTTATTTATCTATTTAAGTATTGTATATTTCTGTATTTTTACCTGTGTCTATTTATATTTATATAGTTATACGTTACGTTCTGTATATTTATGTACCTGTACCTGTATTCATGTAGCTCAATTGGTAGGCCAGATGGAATGTCAAATAGTAGACTTAATTGTTTGAGATTTCAAGAAGTCAAAGATATGATAGATCTATATTTGTCAAATAACCTTTTTGTAACAAATGATTTACGGTCATATCAATTTGTACAATTAAGTAAGCATATTTGTAAAGATTGAAATGTCCCAATGTCATAATTCAATTCCAAAAATATCATCAACTACAATATAATACAGGTAATTTAATTTTTCCTGCTTGTCAAGGATTTTTGTAAAGTAACGTTTTATTCTATTGGCGTTTTATTTTGTTAAAAGTGTAGACACGCCTTAACTTTAATACGAATCTCAGAAACATTAGCTACCGAGACAGTCCCAGCCCATCAATTATGAAAATAATTACAAACTTTATGGTCATAGATAATACACTTGGACATAATTTTAAAATGGCCGAAGTATTTTATTATTAAATGCAAAGAAGAGATCTTACCTTAGTCAGTAGTCGGAATTTGAGACGATCGCTGAATTACGCAGTTCTTACCGCGATCGGCTGATAGATGGGTGACCCATTCTAGCAATAGTTTGCAAATATCCAACCTCCTTATTTTTCTCAGACCAAGTCGCGGGTAACAACTAGCATAAATATAGACGTGAGAGTAATCCTGCCATTGTTTAAAAGACGCGGAGAAATGAAACGTACGGCGTAAATTGTCTGGAGGCGGTAAAACAGCTGTTTCTAGAGGAATTGTTTTAGCAGAGGTTGAACAGTTCCCATGTAAGGTGTATCCTAAGTTAGTCAGTGACGGTAACATGTAAAGAACATTACGAAAACTTTGCTTAGAAATGACAGAGTGATACTAAAAAAATATAACGTAATGATAAATTTAATTGTACCAGAATTTATTTAGATTGAGTGGGTGCAGTTATTTATTTAAACTTGAACTTTCTTGCAAAACCGCCGATAGCTTGAGCAATTTTCTCGTGAAAACAAACAGTATTTACACAAATTTAGCATAAAAGCACAAAACAATGCAGCACTCTAAAATTATTACCGGCATTCAAGAATATAAATTACCGCAGGCAACTATAAAAGCTTACCCGTTTTGTGCTTCCGTATGTTTCGTTGCGAGAACAACTTAAAAGGTTCCCAGAAGTTGATTTTAAAGTTCCTACTTTTGAATTTGTATAAAACAAATGCACAAATGTGCAATATTAATCAAAGAAAAAAGGATTTATTCACAAGAACCTTCCGCAAGACTATTATTATTTGATTTTTTTCTCTGCCTAAGACGCATGCATTCACTCAATACATTCAAAATTTTCCTAGCAAACATCTAACCTCAAAACTATGAATGCATTGGACTGGACCGTTGGCGCAGTGGGCAGTGGCCTGCCTTCCGTTCCAGGGCCGTGGGTTTCATTCCTGCCTCGACTCTGATTATTATCCATATGTAAGTATTTATATATTTCTAAAAAAAATATTTGTGTATAACAGCCGGCTGTTACCTATAACACAGGCATTAAGTTGTCTACCTTAGGAACAGACAGTGTGTCATATAGTCCTATAAATTTATTTATTTATTGAATGAATTGTGGACGAACTAAATGCAATAATTGTACTATATTAACTATATTCTTAAGTGAGTGACTGTATTGTCTTATTAATAATAAATATCTTTAAACCTAAACCTATTTATTTTAGAACAAATTATTTTATGGTGAACTAATATTGCTATACTCATAGGTGATCCAAATGCCTTACTCGAATTGGTTACGTTGCGTTATTTGACATCGATATTGGTGTTGGAAATATCATCATGCCCAGACGGCATTTATCTGAGGGAATTGCCTTTGAGATAAACCGCTTACAGTAAATGGTCCTTCATCCTGCCAGAGATCTATTATTTCATCCTGACGTTTGTACAAAGCGCCTGTCTCCTTAACATTCCAATTGATAATAAATTCCTGTCACGCAAACTAATTACGCTGAGGCGCTTTGGATGATAAATCTTCAACGGATCTTTCAAATAAAATATTTAACATTATTGCTTTAAAATCATGCAATATTTATATTTTTTTACAAAATTCTTAACGGGTGACATCACTTCTGTTGGAAGAAAATTAGTTCAAATTGCCAATAAAAGTTTGGCGCAAATAAAATCAAAGTAAAGTATAAGTTTTACTGCATTCTACACATGAAGAGCTGAATTTGTGAATTTATTTGTTGACCTTTGACCGAAATAGGGTTGTAACTTTTTCAACTTCAAATGTTAAATTAAATAAATAATAAATGTATACAGGACTATATGACACACGGACGTCTGTTCCTAAGGTTGGCATATTAATTCCTGTGTTATAGGTAAGAGCCGCCTGTAATTCTTATTCGAGGAAGAGGTGGCGAGACGACTTGGGCGCCTTTGCGGGAAAAAATGGGTCAGGAAAGGAAGGTGTGCTTAAAGTTATTGTTATAACAAAAGTTGCACTCGCAGAGTTTTGATTGATTAATGCAGGCTAGACTAAGGCATTACATGCTAATAACTACTTGGAGCGTTATAAAATAAAAAGCTTTAAACAATTGTGACCACATTTTTCAATGTCAATCAAACAGTTGCATCATGAAACCTTGCATTAGAACATTTAGTAAATAATGTAGTAAATCTCTTTCTATTTCAGAAACACTCAATGTTTCTAAGGGATAAAAAAATAAAAAGGCGAAGGTGCGAACACAAGCTACTTGACATACAACCAGGCAATTAGACACGAAATCTATATATGTAATAAAAATGAATATTCCTAAGCGCGAAATTCGTGAACGGCTCGAGCATTTTGGTAAAAATTTTTTGGCGTGTGTTCTTTAAATCACAAGGATCGTGCTAATAAAGAAAAAAATATAAAAATTCACCTTTGACCCAACAAAGGCTGTCAGAGCAGCTAGTACAAAATATTTTTTTCTCGAGTTAACATCTTATATCTGAACTCGAGTAATTTTTTACTAAACATAATTTTAACAACAGTATTTTGAATAATAAAAAACAAATACTGCGTTGAATATTGATTTTTATTAGACACATTTTTTTCTTAAATTTTTTTAGTAAAACTTGAATAAGGGTCTTCTTGCATATTATCATCCAAATGTAGAGATTTCAGTCTTTTTTCTACAATCACCGTTGAAAACGATATTTCTTAAAACATTATACCTATGGCCAAAAATCATTCGTTATCTTTGTCTCATTACCTACGCGTTACATAAACCGAGCGCCATATGAAGTCTTTTTATGAATATACTTGTACAGAAAATAGGTTAATCGTAGATTTTAATAACTTGCATGCCTATAAAAACATTTTTAAATAAAAACATAATCGCCTTTAAAATACACCAAGGAACTAAAAAGAAAACTAATTAGTATTTTCTTACGATTACTTACTAGACACTTGACACGGTATCACGTCAACTAGTTTCCCTGCTAAACCAATGCAGATGGTACCGACTTCTACACATGAGTAGGTGTCTAGTAAATAATCGTAAGAAAGTACTAATTTTTTTTTTTTTTTAGTTCCTTGGTGTGTTTTGAAGGCGGTTTTCTTTTTATTTAATTAATACTTTATTTAATTAATAATTTTTATTTAATTAATACTTTATGTTTAACTTTTTAAGGGAAAGTATATACATTTTGTCTATATATGATAAGGATAGGCCAGCGAAACGCACTGATTTGAATGACGAATGAGGTTTCGGAACAAACGAAAACATCGTCGATTAATATCAATGTGATCGTTGCTATTATTAATTGTTAATCTTTAATCTGAGGACCTATCACGAACATTCACGATAGTTTTTGTTACTTTTACGTTCGTAACGAAACGTCAAATGAAGATTCGTGCTTCCATTTAACATCGATACGTGCGAGTATTGATTTCATTCCTGCTAACAATATTTAGCAACTAAGTCGTGTATAACGGTGCATTAAATGTTTCATTTGATGTTCTATTTTATTCGGAACGTAAAAGTAATTAAAACTATCGAGAATGTTCGAGTTAGGCCTGCTTTATTAACAAGGAAATTATTTTTAACATTGTCATTAGAATACAGACTTGGTATTGCGTCTTTTAAAGTTTTATACTGTAACAATTACTTGCACTAACAATATTGTGAAAGAAGTCTTGTCTCAGGGAACCTGAGATGTAAAGGAAAGAATATTCAGTGAACTTAACCTGTGTTAATATTAATGTATGTATGTGTATTCTTGGTTAAGAATAGATACACGGGTTCAACCATGAATAGAAGACTGATATCAGCCTGAGGGATCGCTCACAATAATAGCTAAAGTACATATTATGTGTGTCTCTAACAATGAAGATGACGCGGGAGGCTGTACACGGGTTATAAGATAAGCGACACGTGCCCGCAACAATCTATTGTTAGGTTCGTTGATCTAGTCTAAATCTGGATATAAATATGGAAGTAACTGTCGAAAAATTTTTGTTCGCCTCTACATTTGTCATTTTATATATCAGCGGTCGCAAAGCGCGTTGATAATCCGTGCGTGGTCCGAACCATTTATTCCAAATTTGAAATTTTTCGCAAGCGAAACGCGACAACAATACCATCACTTGACTTGACAGCATTGCCGCCAATTTAAACCGATATTAAAACGTCTGCAAGCCTCAAAACTTGAATCATTATTATTTATAATTGTTATAATCTGTTTCATAAAAGCAGACGAGACATAAAAACAGACTCGTTTTACCAAAAATAACATTTTTATGTGTCTATTTTAAATATAACATTTATTGCGCGGCAATAAAAGTATTGTAATAAAAACCTCACTCATATATAAGATCCGTCTATGCGAAAATTTAAATATAAATTACGGGAATGGCTTGTGTATGACTAATTTTACATAATTAAAGAATATTTTAGTAACAATAAATATATGTTTTTAAGACTCTTATCTTAAGAAAAAATTCAGCAAAGCTCAAGTGGGAATGGGCACTAATGGACCCGCAGAGGTGGGTCAATGTTGCGACTGTATGGACTCCCACCAATGGCCACCGTAGACCAGGTAGGCCGAGGAAAAGGTGGCGCGACGACTTGGATGCCTTTGAAGGAATGTAGTGGATTGGTTTAGCTCTGGATAGAGGAGAGTGGTCTAAGAGTGGGGAGGCCTTTGCCCAGCAGTGGGACGTTATTGGCTAATTAAAAAAAAAAAGACTTATATTTTTTAAGACTTTAAATACACACGTAATTGTATGGCATGTTGTTACTTGGTAATTATTTTTATACTAACACGTTTCGAATCTATATTCATGCCAATAGATTAATAAATAATTAACAGGAATGTATATTGCTAATAGATCATTTTATTGCGTCAATAATGAGTCAATAATTAGTATTTGCAAACTAGTTTATCAAATGCAAATAAATAAAGTACTTTGTTGGAACCATGTTCATTGCAAGAAAGTTACAACTTCGCATCTTCTAATTAAATGAATTAGATGTTACCATCGACACGGAATAATTTTTATCACATGTCCGACTTATAGTTTGCCTCTGTAAAGCATAGACTTATTACATACTCTATGGTTTAATTTTAAGCTTATCGCATTGAACTCTACATGACACTTAACCAAAGAGGATAATGTATACTAATATATAAAGCTAAAGAGTTTGTTTTTTTGTTTGAATGCGTCTATCTCAGGAAGTATAGATCCGATTTGAAAACTTCTTACAGTGTTAGATAGATCATTCATCGAGGAAGGTTATAGGCTATATATCATCACGCTAAATCCAATAGGAGCGGAGCACCAATGAGGAATGCTTCAAAATCGGGGGTTCTTTTTCCCATCTGAGAGCTTCCGCTGCGTGCGCTGCGTAAATGGTTAATGTTTCGCAAAAGTCATGTATGACAAAAAAAGGGTGTACAGCTCAGCATAATGTCGTGTATCATAACGCTAATAACACACGACGCTGATTTTCAGCTGAGACCCATTTAGTAAAACTTATTAATTTGCCTAATTTTAAGTTGCTAGTGTAAGGTTTTTAACTATTAATGCGCATTTTATTTATAAAAGGTATTTTTAAAATGTTTATCTATTTTAACTAATTATAAAAAATTCAGTCTAGGCAAACAACGAGTCCTTTTACTGAAAAAATAAAGTTATTTTGTTCACTTATGGAAAAGGCTGTAAGTTCTACAAGTAATACTCGCTTTAGTGTCTTTGAGTAAAGGAATATGTCGGGTCTGGATGACAAGACAACAACATCATCTGGGATTTTGTAATGTTTTTTTTACGTATCCATCAAACGAGCAAAGATATAATCATTTATTCAATACGTAGTTCTATACGTACTTCCCTTCGGATTGCAAACAATAAATGTATGTCTAAATATATCACATAAATAAAGTTTACTAACCGAACTTCTCGGTCTGGTGCATCGCCACTCGTGTTCCCAATTGACTACGAATATTGGATTCCCGCGGTATTTCAATATTAAAATGACTTTGTAAAATGCAAATAATAATTAGGCATGATTAATAAAAGAAAGACTAAAGTAAACAAAGACCATTTTTCTTAAATTTCGCAATGACAGAGACACGGTTGAAAATTTTAAATTTTGTGACGGTTCGTTCGTTTCGACGTTGAACATCCAGTTAATTAACTGTAAACCGTCACAAAATCTAAAATTCTCAACTGTTTCTCTGTTATTACGAAATCTTAAAAAATGCATTCTGTTTAGTTTAGTTTTTTTTTTCACTAAACTTAGAGTATGGTGTTGAAAATTGTGTTAAAACATGTTTGATTGTTTATTAACGTTTAGTTATTATTTGCTTAAAAATGAAACTAACTATTTTGCATATTGCCTTTTTTATGTTCCGCTAATTCTGCCGATGTGAGTATTACGTAAAAGCGAAAAGTCACCTATCAAGAAATCATGTAAACTGCGGGACAACACTAAGAATGGATTTTTCGATATGGCCAGATTGAGGAGGCCCTCGTGCACGTTTAATTCTACGTGGATAAAGTCACGGGAAACAGTTAATAGGTTACAAGTTTTTCATACAGTCGATTAAAAAGTATTAATTATTGAATATTCTGTTCCAGTGTACATAGTAATTTTGCTCATGAGTTAAAATGTATAATGATGCGAGATACGGGAGTTGTTTTTCACTCCGATGCCTCGCCATCGGCGCTATAAATTACCAGTCAAAATTGTAACCACGTCTAGACATAATTAAAAACACATTGCCTCGCTGGATTCTGTCCTGTATTAAAAATACATGGACGAAATACAGTTCCGTTAATATTGAAATTTCTCGTAATATTTTATTGACTGACGCAGATAGCTCTACCTTTCTTTCGCCCTGGAAATGCTGGGCTACTGATAAAGTAGGTTGACTCTGAAAATATATTATGGTGCTGACTTAAACACATATACATATGTATGTATATGTATGGATACAAACATGTAGTTGAATAAATATCTAAAGGAAACCTTTGCCAGTTATACAAAAGTGGTTACACAAATAATCGTTCTTTCTTTTAAAAACCGACTTAGAATTGTTAAAACTGAACCAAATTGAAACAGAACCGCACGAGAAGTACCAGCTTTTGAATAAAAAAAGAATCTTCAAAATCGGTCCATGAATTTATTTATGTGGTTATTATGGCGGCAATGATATTGAAATAGAGCCTATTTAAGAAATGTTTAAAATATATCCTTGCTTATTCTACGGTCAAAGTGCAACCAAGACGTGTAATATTTAATTCTTATAGTACGTATAAATCAATAACACATACTTACCACGTGCAACAACATAATTTTTGTCTTTAATTGCTGAAACTAAGTTGAATTACTTGAAATAATATATCGTAAGATATAAAGAATATACGAAGAAATATGTAACTACGATTCATAGTGTAGTGTCAGTGAATATGAACAAAGTCAATGATTGTTTTTTTTGTAGGTTTTGTAGTAGTACAAAAAAGAAAATTCAAGTGTCTATGTGCCCTATCTATCTGTCCGTTTGCCGCGGGAAAATTTTGACATACTAATAAAAAATCTTAGGACTTTTTCGAGGTATACTGGATATAGAATACCTCGCTACATATAGAATATTTTGATCACGATTAACTTCAGGAAATTGGAAAACCACCTCCCACTTTTTGGGAGACTCATACGTAAAGAATGACTTGATTAAACGTTCAATGCACCAGCAGTAGTCGTAAGTTTCATATTCATACTAAAGCAGTTGAGTAAAGTTTACTCAGGATTACAACGGCTACTGAAAATGGTACAGTATTTCCGACAGTCTTGCAATAAAATCACAATGTCGTTAATTATTTATTCACCATAAATTACAATTTAAACGTTCAAATTTTTGCATACAAAGACCTTGATGTTTACCGGCATTCCTTACATGGAATACATATTGCAATGGATAAATATGTAGAATACTATGTATTCCGCATTGCAGATTTAAAATAAGCTTGAGGTTGGCATAACATCAAAATATTTCCACATCTTGCAACACATTAGATTTGAAAAACTGCACTTTAGTAAAGATTTATAATTACAAATCACTAACGTAAAAAAAGAAGACGCTATTCAGAGACAGATAAATAAAGATAATTGTCGCCATTTTATTTCGTTCGATAATACTTAGGTTAAACGTGTATCAAAGGCACATGAAACCTCTTTTTTAAAGACCCAAAAGCTACTTTGTTACCCATATTATGCAATTTAACCAAAACGAAATTGTAAATGAAGTAGGCGTCAAATTAAACACGAACAAAAGAATTATGCCCAGATTAAGTCAAAGAAACAACAAGTGATTTATGTTTATTAAATCACCGAATTAAATCGTAGGCTATTCTGACGCTACACCCTCTTGTTCGTGTCAAGTAGCACTCTAGCAACAATACCAGAGGTCTTTCATTTAATTGAACCGATTTATAACTGGCCTAATTTGACAAAACCAATGTATACGTGTAATGTTATTTTTTTTTTTGTTTAATGTGGATGGCTTTACATTTGTAAGTCGTAAATGAAACAGGGACTTACATACATATGTACATAGAACTACAGACGCACGGACACACGGACGTCTGTTCCTAAGGTAGACAACTTGCCTGTGTTATAGGTAACAGACGCCTGCACTACACAAATATATTTTTTTTTAGAAATATTAAAATACATATAATATTAAAATACATATAATTATTAAATGCATATAATTATTAAAATACATACAATATTTTTGTACGGCTCCGAATCGTGGTCAATTCGTGCAGAAGACCGTAAAAAGATCGAGGCCTTTGAGATGTGGTGTTGGAGGAGAATGTTGCGAATTCCATGGACGGCAAAAAGAAAATAAATTTTAATTATTTTGAATTTTATACTCGTCTATTTTGTATTCTGCACGAATTACTATTAAAATACCCACAACTAGTCATTTTGTTTAAATTTAGATGCATTGTATAATCTTTAATTATGTAATCTGTAATGTTTAAGTATTTCCAATGCACCGAAAAACCAACTATGTATAAGTTTCTCTGAGTAACTTTTATAGATAAAATCGTTGTGTCTTTGAAATAAAATTTAAAGAAATTAAATAAACCACATAACGAATTAACAAAAGTAAACTTATAAAAAACTGAACTTCTAGCATAACATAAGAAATTGTGTATGTTTTTCTTGAATGACAGTACTTTAGGCCGCCGTCTCTCGGGCTCGCAGCGTCCGCGCCGACCCGTCTGCTCGGGCCGATGGGAGATAAAATCGTACGGCGGTAATGGTCCCGCCGTTTGAGCCGCGGCCGCTGCCCAATTTAATTTTTATAATTACGCCGATTCGTTCTATGCACGTCGCGGCACTCGCAGATGGAGCTTTCTTAATCGATTTCCTATAATTGATTTGTTTATTGCATTTTGCATCTGGCACTCTCCGAGACCTCCGGAGTAAAGGCCGTCTCGTATGTACCTACGTGTTAACTTCATTCTTAGCGTAACACGAGCTACCAAAACTGCATTCGATTACTTTTAGGCGATTAATGCTTAATATTCGTCTACTGACTTGCCTGCTGTAATTTTGACACCCTATTTTTAGTAGGGGAGCCCAAGAGGGGCTTCACTGCAATACTCAAGCGCGTCAGAAAACCATATGGACAGAATCCTTGCACCCTGTAATGTGAGAGCCACCAAATATGAACTGAATATAGGGGGGTTCGTTATATTATGACCCTTAAATAAACTCCAGCGCGTCAGATTAAGATAAGGTAAGTAAATTACACGGAGATAAGTGTAAACTAGAAAATGAGAAAGTGACAAAATTAAAAAAAACCAACACGTAATATTCGTGAGCGTTTATTTTTATTTTATTTTAAGGGGAGATCCTCTAAAAAATGGATGATGTTTTTAAGAGAATTAATGCTGTTAAATTATTTTTAAATAAAAACTGATTTCAAAAAGCACTAAGGAACTACAAAACAAAATAGAAATGGTACTTTCATACAATTTGGTACTGATGTGTTGGAGTCGATAGCATTGGTTTAGCGGGAAATCTATTTGAATGGTACTGACTTCACTTTTTGTTCAAAAATAATTTATTTTTAAAATTTTAGTGAAAGGTGTAACTTTGATGTAATTTATTTAAATATGATATGGGCAGGCCAACTTTAAAGAATGCCCTATTGAAAGGTTTCGGAGTAAAAGGAAAAATCATCGATATATATGCATATTGAATATCAACGTTTAGGGTTTTGTTGATTCCTCAAAAAACGCCAGACGATTTCGATAAAATTTCTATAGAAAAAATCCGAAGAATATTCTACCAAACAAAAAATTACTCATCAAAATCGGCTCATAATACAAACATACAGTCGAATTGACAGCCTCCTCCTCTTGTGTAATCGGTTGAAATGCAATAATATAGAAAAAGTTTTAGTAAGCTCTCGTGTTTTTCTGTTCTCACTTTTGTTAAATATGTTAACTGTAAAAATACAGTGGAAAATAATTTATAAGGCGTTATGAAAACACCAGTCTTAAATATAATATATAGGCTTTCTAAACTACGATAGTACGATAATTAGAACTGAGTCCCAGTATTTGGAGTAGACAAACTTTTAAAAACCTTGTTACTGATAATGTTACCTACTTAAAAGAAACATTGTTGACCTAAACATAAGTAGCAGTATAAAATTGAAACAAACAAACACATTAATTTGATTTATTACCTACACGTCGATGTATTTACATTAAAATACAGCTTTCAACGAATGACAAAACATATATCAACGGATTAAAAACATCAATCAAGTTATTTCCTACCTATCAACTTTCGTAACTTGACGACCAATTCTATTAACTAACTACTTTATAAAAACTCTATATCTCATTAACTAACCCCTTAGAAAGGAGGCGGTCCTCCCTTCGACTCCCTGTTAGTGTAGATATACTTAAAATGAACTAATCCTTTAAACCAAACTAAACATTACATCCATAAAACAGAATATAAGTATAATAATGAATAAATTACTTTTTTATTAAAAAATTTTGAGAGTGTATGTAGTTTTTAAGGACAGGAACATTATCAATTCTTCTAAATCTATACTAATATATAAAGCTGAAGAATTCGTTTGTTTGCATAAACGTGCTAATCTCAGGACTTACTGGTCCGATTTGAAAAATTTTTTCAGTGTTAGATAGTCCATTTATCGAGAAAGTCTATGTGCGATAT
>JANCMC010046990.1:851873-920387 GCA_024363005.1 Charaxes varanes | reverse complement strand
CAGGACTTACTGGTCCGATTTGAAAAATTTTTTCAGTGTTAGATAGTCCATTTATCGAGAAAGTCTATGTGCGATATGCTAAAATTGAATCTATTTTTTTACCCAATTTTACATGGACGAAATCGCGTGCACAGTCAGTATAGTATATGTAACTATGCTAACTAAAATATGACATAAAGCACTTTATATGGTCTTCAAGATGAGAAAGAAAGTTACTACTTATTTATACAAAAAATAGGCAAAAATACCAAAACGTAGTTTCAAAGAAGTGCCTGCTGTAGATTCCTGAACCTTTTCACCATATGTTAGTAGTAAAAGATGTTAAAAGATACGTAAAAAATGTATGACAGTTCCGACGTCGCCTGGACTTAAATCTTTATAAGGCGTAACGTCTGAGTTTAGTTCCCATACATTTCCGCACCCTGGACTTAGGTTGATATGAAAATCGATGCGTATTAAACTGCAAAAAAACTTAAAGCAAATAACGTTGATAATCAGGTAAAAAGTTAAAGTTGAAAAACAAAAGTCATTCAAAAGGCATATATTTCACGATGTTACGAGTATGATCTCCGAGAGACACATTGGTCACAGTCTGGCACAATATGGCCGCTGTCCTACACAAAGCCGCACACAAATAAATACCCGCAGAACAACAAATATTTTAATAAGCACCAAAGAAGAATTGTCCAAAGCATATAACACGCATGACGCACTGGGTCGCCGCTTGTCTCACCGAGGGTTGCCACCTCGAAAAGTAAGAAAAATATTAATATTTACCATAAATTCGCAAATATATTGAGGAACGATCAACGCCATTTCTAATGAGAAGATTGATTGATTTAAAGATTGAGAATGTATCGTTTATTTACTACATTATATCGACTTATTCTTCTGTTGCATTCGGCAACCAATTTCCAAATATATTAAGATTTTACCCAAGAATTAAAAACTCTTTAATAAAAATTAATATCTATTACGTATTTTATTTCTGGATTCATATCATCAATAACGATAAAAAAGGGCCTAAAATACTTAATTTGATCTATAAAATGTCCCATAATATAAATATAACCACTATCATTAAACATTCGCAATGAAAAGTAATTGTGCATTAACAGAAAGCTTTTAAAGTGTTACGTACATAAAGTGTTACGTATATTTGGAAAATTATTTAAGTGCAGAGTTGAGGGACAACCCTGAACACAGCGGACACCTGCATGCGACAAAAGCTATTTCTCCCAAGCCGAAATTGCACCTCTAGTGAAAGAAATAAACGTCATTATCTCTCAAACCAACACAACATCTCCGTAAAGTATTTATGTTGCAGACGGCATGTCCAATGACAGAGTGTGGACAACTTATAGTCTTATAGAAAACGGCTTTACGACGCAGCGGCGAGCGGCCGAGGGAAAATTGGAAAAGGCAAGCGTGAAACGCGGCAGATGTATCATAAACTGGCCGACGCGTCCGGCGAATTATTCTACGTAAATAAACATCGGCGTATTTACCGCGTTTCGTTCCTGGCGTGTGTTAAATTTAATTATGCCGTGTAAATTATTCGATATGTCCGAAGAGGAAATTGAATTTAAAAAGGAACTAATAACGATAAATTTTAGAAATGATATACTTTGTAGTGCGTAGTAGCAGCTGCAGTTATTTATTACACTAATGGCATATCTTTGACTAAGATCATATGATATGGAAAGCAATGATAAGATATTAAATTGAAGCGTATTTGCTATATGATGCCCAACCTACCTTGTATTGCAAGAGTCTGATGGCAATGCTTCATCGTGCTTCATACTCTCCTGGACTCGTATCATTCTATTGTATAATTAATATAAATAAATGAATCCCAAAACGTGTTGCTAAACGCAAATCTGGAAAACAGCTGAACCGATTTCGCTAATTATTTTTTTATAGTATTCCTTGACGTACCAGGATGGTTCTTAGGGAGACTGAAATTTAAAAAATTGCCTGAAAAAGTTTAAAGACATTACTTACCTATACAAACGATTCATAGTCATTCTTAAAAGTCAATTTGAACTTACTACTACTATACATACCATAAAGTTCAAGTATTAGTGGAGAGGTTCAGGGAAGGTGAAACAATTGAGTGACGTTAATATCGTATAAATACTGAAGTGACACGAATTGTCTGTGGTAAAATGTTAATTGAAATGTAAATGTCTCTCGGGAATAAGAACGGGGATAATAGAAAGTAACCCAATATTCGGGCAGGACATCGTCTACCGGGTCCGTTAGGTATAATATAGAATTGTGTTGAAATAAATTCAATAGACTATACTAGCCGACGACAGAGGCTGTTCTGCTTGACAAGAAGTTCAAAAAGTACTAGAAACTATCTACCAGACCCTAATGGGAATATTAATCATTGAGCAACCCAATCAAATACACTTAAATGTTATATAAGGAAGTATAATTATATTCAATATCATATTTGCATAAAAAAATAACTCGTCTAGTTTCGGAAGTCGCTACGAAATAGACGATTAGCACAAGATTAAATTAAAATGTTTGTAATTATTACGCATTACATAATTATTAAGGATACACTCGCAATTATATTGAGAAAATATTTATTAATAGAGTTTGTATAATTTATGACATAGACTACTACCAATAATGGTATTTTATTGAATTCCGCATTATCTATGAACATAAATTAGCTACCAAACCGCGGTGCCCAGACCCGCTAATTAACAAGGTATTTGAGTGAATACTCAAATTAAAGTCGGTGCCGGCTGAGCTGTAATACGATTTTATAACCCGACTGTCCCCGTCGAAGCCGGATTCACAGGCGTTCATCGAAAGTAAGCCCAAAATTTATCGCTTAGGGCAGCTACACTGTGTTGACAAGACAGTCTTATGTTCAAAACAGCTTGTAAGACTCTACTTGGATAAAGATTAATTTGAATTTGTTTAGTAAACAATCCAGTTAATGGCAACATTGTCAGTAAACTGCAGGAAAATCTGCTAAATGATGAATCATACAACACTCAATTTCAATATACCTGACATACGGCGAATAGAAAGACTGATAACATAGAATGATTAACAAATATCTGTAGCTCTTCTAGAATGGATATACAGAATAGAGTAGACATAATACAGCGTGACCTTAATATAACGAGCCCCAATGTAACGAATTTCTCGATTTAACGATTTTTTCAAAACCCCCTAAAACTGTCCGTAAGAGGTAATGCAAAATATACCTTCAAATTACGAAAATATTTATCAAATCCTTTTAGAACGAATTTAAATAGAAAGCTTTAACTCTATTTTATGATATTTTTAACCTATAACAACCTCATTATAATGAATATTTTTTACGAGGTTCTCAAGATATTTATTTGATTAAAACTTAGAGCAAACTTATTAATAAACAAACTACACCATGGTCGTCGTGGAGGGAATACTTCAAAGGTTGATTTAAGGACAGTATTGAAATCATTTGGTGCCGTGTACGACCACCCTTGATTGTGGCGGAGGTTTTGCGTAACTGTGGGTCGCGGACGTAACAGGAAATCCACTTACTGTGACAGGATTGACACGAGCTTATAGATAAGATCTAGTATCCGCATACTTTTTTCGGTAGCGCCACGCTTGTAGCTGAATTGGGCCGGCGCGTCCGGGTACCAGTACCTCTTTCTCACATAGATCGACGTGAAGTGGTGGCAATGCTGTCACGTCAAGTGATAGTATTGTTGTTGCGTTTCGTCTTGTTTGAGAGAGTTTCTGATGGCCTAAACTTATATTTAGAGGCCAGCAACGTATCTGTGCGCTTTCTTGTTCTAGATGTCCATGGGCGTCCGTAGCCACTTAGGTGAAACACCTGCCCGTTTGTCCCTTGTAATATTTTAAAAAATTAAACAATTTTTTTAGGCAAGATAGCACCTACTGACTTAAAAGAATATGCATTTGCAGGTAATTAAAATTAAAGCAAGCAAGCCAATTTGAATAAAGATTTTTTTTGATTATTATACTTGATTTTAATCAGTTACGTAAATAATAATATAGCTTTATCTAAATAAGCAAAATAAACACTAAATAGCTACAGATAAACGACTGTTAAATGTTTTGTAAAAATATTTAATTATACCCTTAAGAATGTCGTGGATAAGACATTATTTTTTTATTAAATACATAAACAGAAAGAGATGGCGCGATTATGTGGATACCTTTGCGTCGAAATTGTGCATGAGAATGGCCCAAGAAAGAGGAAAGTGGACCGAAAAGGGGCAGGCCTATGCCCAGCAGTGGGACACATTTGGTTAATTAAGAAAAAACAAACAATTAATATGTTTAGACAATTCTCAACGAACTAGAACATTTGTATGAATATATGTACACGTGGAAATTGGTAATTCTTTCCTATATAAAAAAAAATTCTTGCAAAAAAATGTATGTAAATAAAAACAAGAGATGTGATATCGTAATCAGATTTCATAATCACCACCGCCAAAAAATAAATCACACAGCATTGCACTGATACATCCTCCTTCGAAACCGAAGCAACATAAGAAGCAAGACTATATAAAGATTTTTGGCAAAGTGAAAAAGTTTTCTTCCTGCTTGTCATTGATTTGTGTAAAGTAACATCTAATTCAATTAATTACATGCAATTCATTGCGAAATGTTTAATGTGTAGATCAAATAGTACAAAACAATTTATTTTACAAATCTGCGGTATCCCGCCACGATTTACTTTAAAAAAATACTTAGTATAATTGTAGTATAAAAAAATGTCAGAACGTCTTTTCACAGCTGTTTTTTGATATTTTTCTTTATATAAATGCGAAAGGTCATCTGAAGACAAATTTCGAACACCGCGGCACATACAAAGATTTCATTTCACTTACTCACAATTATTTGTAACGCTGATAGGGTAATATAATGTGCTAGTCAAGTGATAAAACGAGCTAGTTCATTGTTAATAGACATTCGCTAAGAACGCAGTTTTTGATAAGGCCAGAATAAGGAAGTCCAAAGGTATGTTTAATTTTACGCTAACGAATTCGCAGGAAACAGCTAGTTTTACTTAAACGTAGGGTAAAACTATCTTCTTCTTCTTAGCGTTGTCCCGGTACATGACCACTTTACTGGTCTCACGCCTCCACTTTGTCCCATCTTGTGTATCCCGTATTGTTAGTCCATTGGGGTTCATGTCTGAGGAGGTCGTGGCCTAATCAGTGGTTGGCATTTGAGTCGATCGCTAAATGAAATTGCTCTGGCTGCGACCGGGTGATAGATGGGTGACCTCTATTATTCAGAACAATGAATTTATAAGGGATCAACAATGGCACGAGACACCAATAATAGGTCCTATCGGTAGCAAACGCGGAGCAGGAATGAGTCCTCTCGCGGAGTGCTTTGCTGTTTTTATAGACAAACCCTCCATGACAGCTGTCATACCACCTTGCCTACACGATCGTGTGACGTCATGTGACCACGCCTCTCGCATAGTCGTTTTTATTCTAAGTCTTGTAATATTTAAAAAAAAAAATTTGCAAGATTGGCCAGACCTCCTTAATCTGGTCCTATCATAAAACCTGTTCTTAACGAACGTCCACTAAAAATAAACTACCATCTTGCCAAGCTTCATCTTTGTACTTCCCGCGGTTTCGAGATTTCGTGCTAGGTGATCTTTCACGTTTATATTTATAGTAGCTGTGCCCGCAACTACGTCCGCGTAAAATTAGGTAGAGAAAAAAAATGCATTAGATTTTAGCGTGATAATATATAGCCTATAGCTGTCCTCGATAAACGGGCTTTACCATAACCATATGTGTGTGATAAGGTTCCCCATATAATTTATTAAATTATAAATAAAAAAGGCTCAATAAAAAGTACAGAAATAAACTTAATTTGGCAGATATCAGTCACATTTTTTAAAATACGTGCCAGAATGATTTTCTTGCATGTTTTTATCAGCATTTGTAACACCATCTCGCTGCAGCACGTACAAGTTTGAAGTCATTGGTTGATCTAGAAAAACGACTTTTGACACAGGCTGAATTATCTGGCTGTAACATAACAGTCACTTTCTAATATATTATTGTAAACAATAATATAATCGTCATTGAATATATAATTGTGTACACAAATGTGTTATATAATGACGATTTTATTTCAATTTACATGTTTGTAACGCTCTACTGTGAAGTTGGGAATTTGGGGTTACAACAATTTACGTGAGAGGTATCGATTTAATAGTTTGGAAATCCTAGGGGGGACACTTTGCGGACGGACGGACGAATGGAAGAAAAGAGCGAAATTATAAGGATTACTTGTAGAACAACGAAACCCTAAAAAATATACAAAATTGTATAGAATACGCTATATTACTTTAACTATCATATTGTAATATTCTTATAGATTCCGCAGTAGCAATACTCCGACTTGAAGCTCACTGCTGAAGTTTGGAGCAAATTTACATCTTCAATGCAAGATTATATCCCGAAACAAAACAAACTGCGTCACTTATGCAAAAAGTACTGAAGACGTAAGTACTTACTTATACTTTTATAAGTACGTTACTTTGTATCACTAAAATGGCAAATTTCTCAACATTTTGAACGCCTTGAAGTTTATTTTAGAGAGTTATTATAATTTTGCATAAGTTTTAGTTCCTCTTCTCAATTTGTATATGACATTATTCATTTTGTTTTGATATTCAAGCACGAATAACATTGCCATAACCACCTACATAATTATAAGTCTTCTTCCTAGACGTTGCGCCGGTCTGGTACCAAAAACCGCTTAGATTGTAGAGGATTTGGCTTTGGGGTTAGTTAAGATGACCGATTGGCTTCTGACGTCATCCTCGGAACCCCTACGATCTCTGCAACCTGACGACTGTATATATCAATCAGTGACATTAATCGGGACCCACCGTTTTACGCGCCTACCGAAACCCGGAAGGTTTTTATTATTATTTTTATTTTATTTAATATTATAAATTATTATATTTTTAATTATAATTCAAAAAGTATTACATTTATTATTAGTTTTGTGTATTTTTATATTGTTTAATGCACACTACTACTGAATTATTTGTTATTTAAGGCTCGTATTCATTCGCGGATTAAAGCAAAGTAGTTTAGTTTCTCATGCATATCATTATTTGTTATTGAAAAAACATTTTCCACACTTCGAGTACATTTTTATTTGAGTCCAATTATTTATAATAAAGAAAGTGGCCCAGCACGTGACAAGGCACGCTTATATAGAAAGGTTCCTTATCTGATACGCGATGAAGGTATTTGTTAACTTCAAAAGTTATCCGATTTCACTCAAAATAATTTAGGATGTCCTATTAACACGGAAAATTTGAAGTATAAAGCCCAAGATTTTCTAACTGTTAGATGTACATCTAATAGTTTAAAAATCTTGGGGGGAATATATATGCTTGAAAATGGAAAATTTTCATCCACACTTCACATGTACAGGGAGCCACCCCTAAAAAGTAAAATTATAATTATTTTATAATACTAAAAATTAAATCTATACGCAATACATAAGTATACCTTTCATGCATTTCTGTTCATAATTGTAGAATTTAGACAAGGTTGGACAGACGTATGGACGGACAGAAACTATAAAGGTTCCTTGTACGATACGGTTCCTTGTCGGATACGATATACTACGGAACCCTGAAAAAAGACATTTTTCATACAAAATACGTGGAGGCGTGGTAATCTACGATAACCAAAGGAGATTTTCCTATTCAAAGAAAGAGCTGTATTATTCCGAACCGATACGACTTGAAAACGGCATTCTCATTCTCAGAACGGCATCTTCTCTCGAAGGCCGGCAACGCATTTGCGATCCTCTTGGCAGTTTATCGTAGGTGTCAATAGTCACTCAGGTGCACCATCATCATCATTGCGTACAGCATCCTGCATGGATCACTATTTCAAGTCTAGATCCCTCAAGAAAGCCACTGCAGCTGGTATATAAAAATGGTCAAAAGCGTCTCAAGACACGCTTATACAGAAGGGTTAGGGTCTGATACGCTATAAACGTATTTGTTAAATAACTTCATAAGTTGCTATCCGATTTCGTTTAGAATAATTTTCCTAATGAGTTTTTAGCATGTTCTATCAACATGGAAGATTTCAAGTCTCTACGACTAATAGTTTGGAAAAGCATTTCCTAGGGGAGGCCACCTTACAAGTAAACAGACGGACGGACGGACCAAGCGAAATTATAAAGGTTCCTTGTAGTACAACTCAGATATGCCGCCAGGGAGAAGACGGGATAGGCACTCAATCAAAACTGTCCGTTTGCCCCTTGTCCTATAAAAAGTGTACTCATAATGTATTAACTTGTTTAAAGCAGAAGATCCGAAATAGAATCCGATTGAGAGAGATTTAAATAACAAATAATCCAAGTTCCAGCATTAAAGTTATTTCTATTTCTGTTCACTATGAATATTTAACTAAATCAGCAATTCGGATACAATGGTACTACGATTTCCAATTAGAAATTATATTTACGGAGAAAATAGTGAGTAAATTATTCATCAAAGAACGCCGAGAAGATTTGTAAAACGTCGTAACATCGGTTTACGAAAATCAATGTTGCGATTTTGACTTAATGAGGTTTTAAAAACGCATATCCTCTAAAAGTCGGTTAGAAGACTATTACATTAGCTCACATGAATGGCTCTAATAAAATTAACTTGTGCAGTAAAAAGTAATTAGTTAAATGTACCATCTGTGTGGTTTTTAAAATTGATTGTGGATGCAGGAATATGCTCAGTCATGTCAAAAATATGTCCCGCGGGCCGCGCATTTGACATTCCTGCTTTAGACCCAATAAACCAGAGTCGAATTTTCGATCCATTCGTTCGAATGTTTCTTGTAAACAATTTCGGTCACTAATATGTACTAATTCCATTTTCGTTATTGCAGTTAAATATGGAATCGAAGCATGTTGCAGAAAATATTGATACGCTACTAAAAGATTTACAATCCGCACGCCCGAAGCGAGATGGACTCTTCATAACAAAGTAACTATTTCTTAGTCTTATTAAATAAAAAAAATATTACACATCTTCAAGTCATATTGGCAGAGTTTATGAAAAGTTAGACGTTCTTCATATACAATTCTTAAAACTAATATTAATTAGAAGAAATCTTAACAAAAATTAATGTGTACAAAGCAGAGACAAATTCCAACATTCTGAGACAGTGTTTAAAAATACTGTTATTACTGCTCTTAGAGTTATTGTATAAAATGTTTGAAAGTGCATAATAATAGATAGAGATTTTTGACATGATAAGGGCTTAAAAATCGATGAACGCTGGCTGCACGCACGAAAAAACATGACTCATTGTCACGTTCCTCTTGAGCCGAGGGATAGAGAGGCTAAAATTCTTGTCCGCAAACGGACTTTACATACAATCAACGTTTTTTTATGATAAGATGAACATGGATGTTACAAATATGTATTTTTTTTGTAAAGGTGCCTGATAACATGTCCACCATCAACCGAGAAGTTGAAGATAGACCCATTTGTCCATGTAGATCGAACACTGTCCAAGGAAGTGCAAGAGGAAAGTGATGACGAAGAAGAGCCAGTTGCAGTGAAAGCCTAGTCCAGTGAAATTATACTAGTTTAGTTGTAATAAACGTTTAAAAAAATAGATGCTTAGTTTCACTTGAAGATAAGTTTTTAAAATTATTTAATAACTGGATCTTAGAAAAATTGTTTAATCAAGAATTTTGTATATCTGTAACTTGACAAAAGATTTGCTGTACAAAAAGATCAGGTACTTGGCCCCTTCAAGATTTTTGAAAACTACCTGTGGAGCGAGATAAAAATTATACCCAAATCTATCTAATTTCTGTAATTAGCTATTTTTTAATGAAAATTTTTAGCAATACTAGCGTCTGCAATTTGCTAGTACAGCAGCGCCACCTACCGGATCGAATTTCTCTGCAAACCATCTACGAAGCCCTTTTCGTTTGTATATTCCAATATAATCGAAAATCCATTCAATTTGGTCCACGGGTTTAGAAGGAACCAGAAGTTGATGTTGTACAGGCTGATAAAAATTTAATTTGGTTATATCTGGACGGTTTATTTCAAGTTTCCGAACAATTAGAACCTTTTTAACCATTACTAATATAATTTGGTGTTGAATATATTTATTTTGATTCCAACTGTTAGATTATGTGGTCTGTACTTAAAATCCCACTTTAAACGACATTTATGGTGGTATAGACATAACTGCAACTAGTTCTATGTTGTTTTTTATTTTCTACACGATGCTTTTTTGACGATGACGATGATTTAGACTCCAAAATTGCAAAATAAAAATAAAATCTTTTATACGTGCCCGAGTAAACAACAGAAAGTTTTAACGACCTCTGTAAAACGAAACGTAAAATGTAGATTATACAAAACATTTGTAATTTCCGAACGAAACACGGTAACAGAATAATTTCCCCGGGGCGCGACCTTTTTACTTTGTATTTGATAGAATTTTTAACTCGCTTTGAGTATTTTGAAAGAGCCCTTCAAGGTTGTTTTAAAAATACAACATCAGCTTTGAAAGAACTGGGCGTTTCAGATTAACCACGAAACAGGAAAACAATTACTTGTTTTACGCAAATCTGCGAATAAAAAGAGAGAACATTTTTACACTGGTTTAAATGAACGTAAAATAAATCACCAATAACCCATGCACGCACTCTAGCACTGCATTGCTTTTGTACAATATTTACGAGGAACAGATAGGTATTTCAAAATGGTCATCTGCCATAACTCTGGTCTGCTGATATACAATCGACATTCTCCCAAAAAGTACTACTTAGTACCATTTATACTAAGATAATATAAAATAAAAATAATGATAATATAAAAAAATAAAAGACACCATTCGCTACGATCCTGTGCTGCTTCTTACCACTGCCTGGCCTGAAGCTAAAGGTAAGTTATATAAAAATGGTAGTTAAAAACAATTTTCTGTAAGACGTTATAAGACGCAATTCGAGTTTGCAACTTCCTTCAATGCAGAAATTTGATGAACTTAATGCGACTAGGACTTCATAAGAAGCTTTACGCGAGATTCATTATTCAATCCTCTTAAAGTTCGCTGTTCTGAGAGCGTTAAACGAATAATATTTGTTTAGTTAAATAGCGAGATTGTGAGATATAATATTAGGTTATTAAGAATATCTATAGCTTGACGGTGAAAGGTAATGGTTAAGGAGTAACTTTTATATTTAAATAGGAGAAATATTTTTAAATTTTAATGATTGTGGGGATTCCGGGGATGACGTCAGGTACCAGTCGGTCATCTTAATTCGCCCCACAGCCACACCCTCTACAATCCAAGCGGAACCTGGTACCAGGCCGTGATTACGTTAGAAATAAAAAAAACGTATTCATTTTTCAAATGCGTCTAATCGTGGCATAGGGCGTCGGTAGTGACAGCCTAACTAACCTATCTATATGACCTAGATATAGTTGTATATTTAAATGCCAGTCTGCTTTAAACGTTTGCATAGCTGTCAGTATAAATCATTTTATATGCGTTGGTAATTCCCGTGTGTTTTATGCAACACAACGATGAGTTAAATGAATACTTTGTAAAATTCAATTCTTCCGTTAGTTGCACATACTCCTTTTCGCTTCGTATAATCGAATTCACTTAGTGTGTTTGCTGTAATATTGTTAAATCATTCTAATTTTTTGTTAAGTGTTTTATGGGGTCGTATTAAGAATTAGGGGAGAGAGGATGTCCTTGCCGCTTTAAGTTTTTATTTTTAGAAGATAGCTTTTTTATCGTTGTTATGCTCGTAATAAAACGAAGAGGTACAGTTTACTTGAATTGACGCAAACAAGCAAATCGAATATAAGAACAGTATCTCGTTAATTTTTGACCGTAGCTTTGCTTGCCCGATCTATGCCGAGTTGTTATGCCGGCTGGCTGTAGAAATGTTATTTTTCTATAACTATAAAATCGTATTTTCTTCAAGCTGCAGGGTATGTTTTTCTGTCCGATACTAGAGCTGTTCTACTGGGAGTACCCTAATCGCCTTAAACGTCATCCACGGCAGCGTTATATAAAGAGCTATACCGAAATTCAGGAGTGGCACTATTTTAAGCCGGATCAGCACAGTGCATCACAATCACATAGCTGTACAGTCTAAATACATTTCCGATGGCCCGTGGGACACAAAGTGGCCCGCGGGACCCAAAGCGACCCGCGGGACAGAAAGCTGCCTGCGGTACACGCGTCGCCTACCGCCGCGCTGATTAGATAATAGTATTAAGATTTGACAAGCGGACATAGCGTTCGTTGTTCATGTCATAAAGAAAAACTGCAATTTAATTCATATTCATTGTAATATGTAAAATGTATTTTTACTTCAAAAATACACGTGTATAATACACGAAATTACATGGAAGTTTTCGTCATACGTGTAGGTGCTACGGACGAAGTAGATGCATGCGACTTTCTACCTTTTATTCGAGGATAAATGCAAAGCAATTTCAATTGTTCCTTTACAAGATCTTTAGGTTATTTATCGTGTACAATTCGAAAGATGTGACATCATTATGAACTCTCTCCGCGATATCATCACTCACAATCGTACCGTCGCGTCTGTGCGTGGGCGCTGAACAAAGTACAGTATTGAATAAACGATGTTTTTTGTTCGGCAAATCATTACAGGCCTCTTGCACGATTTACACATTACGTCACTTGCAAGCATGGACACGAATTTCACTACTGCCCGGTCTCATATATCTATAACTATACTAATATATAAAGCTGAAGACTTTATTTGTTTACTCGAACGCGTTGATCTCAGGAGCTATTGGTCCAATTTGATATTTATTTCAGTGTTAGATAGCCGATATAACGAGGAAGGCTATATATCATCACGCTAAAATTTAATCTATTTTTTTTTTTACTTAATTTTACGCGGATGAAGTACGTGAACGTTACAGTTATCTATCTACATGGGTTATTAATCTAATAACGGGAAAATTTTGCATGAAATTTTTTCTGCTTACTTTTTGTTTCAAAATTCGATTAAGAAAGTCTAGACTTAAAGGTAATAATAATTTTTATCTGATTCTTTTGATTTCTAACTTCCTCTCATCATGTTATACTTTTTTTAAGTGGCATGGTGTCCTCTGTAATCTAAGTATAATAAATGGAAAAGAAAATCATTAATTTTGCAAGTGGAATGATAAACCATTACACAAATGTATTCACGAAATCTGTATAAAAAATGCACATAATAAAATTAATTATTCATTTATTATTCATTTGCATCGTGCGAACAATACACACATGAACACACTTCTGGGCGTAGCAAAATAATTCAAAAAAAAGTACAATTATCTATCAAAAATCCCTTAATAAATAAAGTACAAAGTATTTATAATTTAATAACCAATTTGACTACAATTTAAATAGAACAGTTGGATCGAAACAGGGGCCTGTCACCACGGGATTGGGTTTGTTCATCATTAAGGCAGACTAATCCTTAATAGTACCAAGTATAAACCGCGTTATTACATGGACCCTCAATGATGAAACACTGATTATACTGTAGAAGTAAATTAAGTGAAAGTTGTATCAATTCACTTAAAAAGCTTCAAGCTCGTTATATTTATGTTCATACTTATTAATATAATGCCAAGTTGGGAACATCGCAACGTCAATATGGTTAGATTGTAATGTAAAACATATTGAGGCATCCCATTAGGATTTTCCATTTTATTCATAGCTGGGCAATTTTGATGTTTTAATATTATATTTTCATAATTTCAATTTGTAGAGTTTTTATAAATCATATAAAATTTCAGATTTGCAATCATGCTATGGAGTGCGAAGAGTGGCGACACAAAGAAGAAAGGTAAGGAAGTTAAAATATTCTTACATAATATGTTTATTTGCAAGAATGTGGTACAGATGATATTACAACGTGATTAGTTCCAATACATTCAACCAAATTTTGAGTATGAAATAGTTTAAACAATTTTAAAATTACTATTAAAGTCATTTAGTCATTATAAGTATCTATGACAGATAAAAATAAGATAACTTAAAAATAATAATTTAAAAAAAAATGTAATATCTGCAATCAGTCCTAGGAGTATAGGTAAACTAGATGAGGGCCACTGCTTTGTAGCGGTTGATCCACAGTACGATTCAACCTTATAATTGCACTTAGGCTAAACTACTTACTAGGTCAAGAATGACGCCTGGGACCGTCTTCATTTAGAATCAAATGTGCTTGGTATATTGGGATAGTTGGAAAAAAGGTTTTTATTATTTTTACACAAATATTGGTTAGATAGTAACTGTTTCCTACAACTTCGTCCTTTTAAAATTGTACTTGCAATTAGTCTTCCTTAACCCAAATCGAAAAATCCTTTCTTAGCTGAGATCTGAGTCTACTAATTTTAAACTACCGGCTTGTTGTAATTTTTTTCTTCCCGCGGTTTTCAAAATTTCGCGTAAAAAAGAAATATTAAAAACTTGATAATAGTAAGTTACAAATTAAATAATAATACAAATGATGTATACATAATCTCTCAATACATCTAGACAGAATCTCTGTGAATCAAGTTATAGCCTAGCTAACTTCTTCGTATTCCCACGGTTGGAACATTCATTTTAAATCAACCGTAGAGCTCTGATGCTGTTAAACTTTTAACTAATTCTCCTCACTTAAGTCTTAATAATGTTGAACGACAAACTTCATCCACTAGAGACAAACAACTTTATTGACTAAACTTTATTCAACGTTAGAAATTAATAATATGGCTGACTCTTCTGTGTGTTCTAGAGTGAGCTCGCAGACATTTCTAATAAATTTATATATTTCCTTAACTCGGTGCTATAGACAAAGAAAAATATGTAATATTTTATTGTATATTGTATATTGGTTATTGTATATGTAATATTTATATGTACATAGACGCGTGTACGTGTTATAAGTTTGACGTGTCTGTCTGTTTGTGTGTGTTTATATGTCTGTGGCATTATAGCTCCCGAATGGATGAAGCGATTTCAATTTAGTTTGTATTATAGGTAACTTATTTGCGAGTGTTCGTTGAGTCGTAGTCGAAAATGGGGAACTCAAATAAACGATAGGATGCGATTATATACGAGTGGGGAGGGGGGAAAGGTTTATGGTGTAGGCGTTTAATTTACTAAATTCAACGAACATACCCGAGTGGAATATGAGGGGTTTTTAAATTTCAAATTTAATGTTATTAAAATTCGTTAGCTCAAGCATCAATGGGCGGAGTAGTGAGAATTCTAAATCAGTTCAGCTATCATTAAAACAGTCTCTTTTCCTGCGTAAACGTCGGAACTACTAGGCCGCCCTCGTTAATTTTCACGGATTATTACTGTGTAAATACCAAAGGTGGCAGCTGGTTTTACATAGAGTCGTAACGAAGCAGTAAATTCCTCAAAAATCGCACATTTAACGGTTTTATATTTTACGCAAGGGTTTATTCATATTTCATACACATTTTTGCGTGTCACGGTCGTTTGTTTATAAAAGGTTATATTTTTCACCCGGCTATCTGGTTGCGTAAGCGGCTAATTGTGCGATTGCCGCCGGTTCACTTTCGCCATTGTTTTTTAATGACCAGATGAAACAATGTTAGCATTTCTCAATAATTAACTTTCTCCATGTCTCCGCATAAAGAGGGATTGCGCTGGGATCTCGTACCTGGAGTTTATGAGTGCATAAATTTTTTATTATCGTCCTAGCGGCCTCGTTTTCATATTCCTTGCGTTGCTCTTAGGTGTCCTCATGAATTATGTAATAATTGTTATTTTTGTCATCTAACAAAAGCTCATGCTATATTAAAGCTATCCGCACTAAATCGTTTTTGTATGGAATGAGTCTAGACAGGTATTAAGGCATCTCTCACACTAGAAACCAATGTGTTTGCCGCATGAATAAATAGTCGCAGGTATCGGGGCTTTATCTAAGCGACTGAGATTTTTAAAATTAGAACTGATACAAGACCTAAGTATTTGTAAGCCTCTACTATCTCTGCAGCCTCACGACTACTATCACTCAGTGACAATAATCGGGTCTTACTATTTTACGTGCCTTTCGAAACACGGAGTAGGTCGGATATCGAATATAAATCAGTGTTCGAATGGGTCACCCATCACCACCGGTCGCAGCAAGAACTATTTAACCTAGCGATCGACCCAAATTCCGGCAACGACCTTCTTCCCTTTACCCCCATTTACATAAAAAACACCTATACCAATAAAATATGGATCCTATAGATATTTCAATTTACAGTATGACTACGAGGCCAGGGTATGGCAACTGGTTCTCCAAAACCGAGATGATGAGGGTAGAATTTCGAGACCTGATAGATCAGGCCGTTAGAACGACCGATGATTAAATTCAACTTATACCGATATAACTACTAGAGACACTTGAATAATTGCATGACAAAAGAACAGAAAAATAATTCATGGTGATTACAGCCATCTAATTAGCAAACTGGCTTAGTTGTACTAAGCTGGTCTGAAATATTAAAACGTAAGCTCTTTATCCTTAGAAAACGGTCTGTAACCAAAGGGGATGAAGGCACCTAATTAATATTGTAAATTCAGTGAAGCACAGCTTTGAAATGCTTAACGTAAAACATGTTTATTCTAAAGGAAACATATTTATGAGTTATATATGCGTATTTATTACATCTTATGAAAGATTTTTCTGTTTTACAATAATGTGAGAAATAGAAAAATAGTCTATGCTATAACTATTTTTAGCATCACAATAAAAATATCTTAAATTTGGATCGCTCTCAAGTCTAGCTCATCGAATTTTTTAAATAAGAAAGCGAGAATTTTTAAGTACGCTTCGGTGGTCGCAGTTGAGAATAAGTTTGCGTTAAGATTTAAAATTTCATTGCGATTTATTCGACAGTGAATGGCTGTGAAATATTCGAAGCAGATAAGACAACTTTTACCATTAAACTAGGTCCGCATATTGAAAATCGGTGTACCAAATTATAAGTATCGGAAAAGTATGAAAGGAGTTCAAATCCCTCTAGATGTGCATATAAAAATGTTTTACGGAGAATTTTATGTACACGACTGAGTGAAAGATGAGTCATTTTGCTCAGAATCTATTTACAGGCCTGAGAGTATCGTAAATGTCGAATACTTTTTTTTATGTTACAAAGGGCAAACGAGCAAGTAGCAGGCAGATACGTTTCCGGCCTTAATGACGAGTTTAGGCCATCGGGAAGTCTCACAAACCAAACGAAACGTGACAACAATACCATCACTTAACGTGACAGCATTGCCGCCACTTCACGCCGATCTTATGTGAGAAAGAGGTACTGGTACACCAATTTTACGTTTTTGAAACCCCTCCCCCGTCTTTGTCACACTTTCGAAACCCATTGGTGTGACGTAACATACTTTAAAAATAAATATAAATAATTTAAACAAAACGGTAATTTTTATTACAATATTTTAAATTTTGATATGTAACGTCACAATGCTTTTAACGACCCCTTGTGTGAGTACCCCTTGTCACACAATGTCACATTTTGGTGAACCCTCCTCCTCCCTTAACTTGTGATGTAAGTTATGGAGGACTCGTAATACATAAAGCTCAAAGGCCGGCAACGCATCTGCGAGCCCTCTGGTGTTGCAGTTTTCCAAGGGCGACAATAATCACTTAAGTGAACCGCCTGCCTGATTGCCCCATGTTTTATAAAAAAAAAAAGGGTTCTTTTTTCACCCCATGTTTCCAGTAGGATTTCTGTTCTCATAATATCTTGCATAAAAGCAGTTATATTCTGGGCATAATCTACTAAATATTTAACCGGCCAGATAATACTTATATAGACTTCCGGACAGCTCGTCCGTCGGTCACCGGACGCGTCCGAACACGGAAAGCATTTTAAGCGGTCGCTCTGATACCGTCTCGCCCATTGTTCCATTTATTTTGAGTCCGACCTATTGATCCTTCGGTATTAAAGCGCCGCTTATACCGAACGTTTTGGTTGCCAATATACTAGTAAGTTGCATAAAAAAGAAGTCAATTTACTAGTAAGTTGCACAAAAAAGCAATATCCAATATACTAGTAAGTTGCACAAAAAAGCAATTGCCAATATACTAGTAAGTTGCACAAAAAAGCAATAGCCAATATACTAGTAAATTGCAAAATTGCAAAAAAAGACAATAGCCAATATACTAGTAAGTTGTACAAAAAAGCAAAAGCCAATATACTAGTAAGTTGCACAAAAAAGCAATAGCCTATATACTAGTAAATTGCACAAAAAAACAAAAGCCAATATGCTAGTAAGTTGCACAAAAAAGCAATAAACCTTTTGCTTTGCAATACGTTGTAATACAATATGTTGTATTGAAAAGCTTTATAACACTTTAGTACTGCCTTTCGAAAGTTTTTATTTTTTAATTTCCGTATATCTAACATCACGAACGGAAATGCTCCAACATTCCCGTTCACGGTATGTTTGTTAAAAAAAGATTTACCTATTAATCCGTCCGTATTCACCGTTTTTATAAGACGCTTTGGTTGCCAGTATGGAGGCATCAGTAAATTACGAAACACGAATTATTAACTCCTATCCCATCCAAGTCATAGGTTGTCCCGTTTCCGAAATACTCTCCCCCTTAATGTGACATCGCATAGTCTAGAAAACCACAGTTCCTTTAATTTATTTTTGTAGTTATGCCAATAAAAGATAAAAAAAAATTTTTTGGGTATGTTACATCACAAAGCTTTTGACTACCCCCACCCGCCCGTTGCCCAGCCAACAGACAACAGCCCAATAACACTTGTATTGGAATTCCAAGATTTTTTTATTTCTAAATAATTCTGTAATTCTTCTATATTTGCAAATACAGTAATAAAGAACATTGCATTCCTAACTATCATCACAAACGTTTGTTCCTTTTTTTCGTTTAAAAAAGTTTGATCCTTAAATATTGAAGTGGCGCTTGTACCGAACGTTTTGGTTGTCAGTATTAGTTGCACAAAAAGCAATAAACGTTCGCCTTTTACGAGTAATAAAACATACAGCTGTACAATAGATCGGTTGCTAATAACTATTTAGACTCCACCCAATTCGTGGCCAGTTTCAAACGAACTGCCTTAGGCTGCGTTCAAACCTTTTTCTTCCAAGCGTTTCCCGGTCTAGTACCAGGCTTCGCTTAAAAGCAGAGAATGTGGCTGTGGGAAAGACGACCGACTGCCAACTGAGCTTATCGTCGGAACTCCCACGATCTCTAAAACCTCGTGACTAATATCACTCTGTGACATTACTCGGGATCTAAAATAAAATAAAAGATAAACAACTTTAAAAATTATTAATAAAAAATAATAAAAATAACAAATCAAACACATAAAATTGTAACCAACATTTAAAATAATAAGTAACAATTACAAATAGAGAAAATGAAAATATATTCGTTCAACCAAGATTTTATTTAATAAGAACGCTTGCATGGACCCGATACGATTTTTCAAATAAAAAAATGCGATTTGATATTCGAGAGTAGATAAAGGATTAACATTTCTGTATATTAAAAATGTCCGTCGAATTGCGTAAATAATGAGACGCAATAACAGCACCCTGATTTTAAAGGTTAGTAATGGTCAATTCATTGCTTCCTTCTTTCTATTCCGCTCGTTCTGGAAAATTATTGTCTACACCAGCGCCAGATTAATATTGGACACGTTTTCAATTTTTTTCTCCATAAGAGACGTTATTCCCTATTGTATTCTTCATAGTCGTAACTGAAAAATACGTTTTTGGGTTTCCCTGGTTAAATAATACTAGAGAATTTTTTGACAGTATTATATTACACATTAATAAATATTTTATTCCACGAGTACCTACATATATTCCATTCAATACAAGTACCATAGCTTTTATAGAAATTTGTGCTAAATAAAAGGAAATATGTAAAAATAAAACAATTAGGTGTATACCTTAAAACATTACCAATACACAATGTTTTTTGAGTATACAAAAATCCGTATGTTACACGCAATTCATAAAAGAAGCATACTTTATGGGTTTTATATTATACAATAAGAATAGTGTAATAATTTGGCAAAATAAGTTACATGTATATTACTAAATACACAGTCTCACATTTACTTACACTATGACTAAAATTACATTAAAATACATATATAGGATATTATTATTTAATCGAAATCTGTTAAATCACAGATTTAAAGGAACGGATTAGTCTAATCAATTTATACTAAAAATATAATCGAACACACAAAATAATTCCTGAACTAAATAAATAGTAGTGCATCCTAAAAAAGAATTCTCAATAATTGAAACAAAACGATGTGGGTAAAATGTATCCAAATAATTTTAATTTATAAAAAACATTAACAGTATTTGACATTTACTGCCGGTACTCTCAACGCATAGCATAGGGTCGAACCTTGCGCCAGGGCTCACAGCAATCGATTCTCCAAATATTTATTATTTTTTGCTTTGCAATTTTTTTTAAATGTTTTTGGATACAACTGTTCACATACAATTCGTAGATAATTTTCTCCTCTACAAAACAGTATTTATTTATTTGATGCGTTGAGTTCAGTTTTGTGACGCAAATCGATATTTTAAGTTTTTTATTGACAGATTATAAATATTAATTATAATTTATCAAAATAAACGATTAATTAATAATAAAAATTAATTATTCAGTTATACTTTTTAATTGAGCTTGAATCAGCTTTTGATATGATGTTCAGAATATTTTCAGGTTAAACTACTTAGTACACATATTTATTTTAAGAGTTCAAGTTAAAATATTTTATAATTAAAATTAATTCAAAAAAATTAAAAAGAAAAAATCCTCCTGGCATCTACGTAAAGTATTGGACATAAAAAAAACATCCGCAGCCGTGGCGTGGCTGACAACCCTAGACCTAAAGATATGATGACCCAGGCAGGAGGCCTAACCCATCGAGGTTTGTTCCATTCATCTGTTACAAAATTAGGAGCAAATAAAGTGTGTTTAGGTTAGTTTATTATTTATAAAAAACTGGATCAGTGTGAATCAGACTTGCGTACTAAGGGGTTCCGTGCCATTTTTATTTTAATATCTCCTTCATAATATTTTTCTGTCTTTTCTCTATTTTCCGTTACATTGGTATTAATTTCAACTTTAGACCTATTCGCGTCTCTGAGAAAAGGGCCTCAATGGACGGACTCACAGATGGACAAAAAGACACTGATATAACAACAAATTTAGAGTTTTCGTTTTTTTTCTCTACATGTACCACAATATATAGCTTCTTGCGAAATTTTATGATTCTAAGTCAACGGGAAGACCCTAATAGGCATCGGTTCCTTTTGCAAATGTATGGGAAACGAGACTTGAACGGCAATACCTTTTAATTGATTACACTTAAAGGATAGATTTTTTTTCACAGTTTCAAGGGTATTTTGCAGTAATTTCAACTTTATAGCTTTACGCATTCCTGATAAAAAATTATGGCCTTGATATACAGACAGAAGGGCAACCAAGTGATCCTATAAAGGTTCCTTTTTCCTTCGAAGGTACGGAACCCTAAAAAGAGGAGTGCAGTAATTTAAAAAAATCAAAACCAACTACCGAAAATGCAATTACCTTAAATTTGTTGAAAAAGCACACACGTCTAATGAAATATTTCTCTGAAAACACATGTTTATCCCTAAATGGTAATTCAAGCAGGAGTGTTGGATTACCAAAAGCATGACGGACAAAAACAGACGCTTATCACTGATGGTGATGAAAATTAAATATCAAAATGAAGGTGATAAATTCATCGATGGCCGAAACGAGATGATTGCGATCTTGTACGGGTGGACGCATATGGTGCGCAGTTGAGAGAACCGGCTGTAAAAATCATAAGTAAGGTTGTTAAACCACCGAAAAACCCCACGCAGTGATTATAAAAAACGCCAAAAGGGTTCAGTTGTTTCCAATAAAATTGACCTTTTTGGAATATGTCCCGGGCTTTAATTTATTTTAAGGCATTTTAACAAGATTAATGGATGTAGCCATTTTGATATGGTTATGGTAATTTAAAAGATAAATCACGTATTTTGTTTATCTTCAACGCTTATTGGCCGTAAGATAAAGTGTTAGTTCAAGAGAGAGTTTAGTACAATGACAGTTAAGTACAATGTAAAAAAGAATGTATATTTCACATTCTAGCTAACGAAAATTTTATACACACGTACTGCTCTTTTTTTGCTTCTAATTGTATATTAAGAATTAATTAAAAACCTTGGGGAAATTCCTGTCCATCGTTTGAATCAATTTGGTTTAAGTTTAAGCAAAGTTAATTAAATTGCAGCTTTTTGGGTGCGTTGGTATGGGCACGATCTCATTTTGAATGAATTGATAACCTGTGTCACAGATTTTCATATACCATGTGCATTTAATTTAATTCCATCACTAAATGTAAGCAAAAACCCTACACAGTTACAGCCTAAATAAATATTAGCACGCTTGCCAACACAAATTTCAATATTCATACTTTTGCGTTTCATTTTAAACAGACGGCACGAACAAACAACGCTCAAGACAAACCGACTTCACCGTTATCTAAATTTTAGCATTTCACACTCAAACGTCTAGATAAGTGAAGCAACATAGAGCCATTATAGACGATGCGATGAAAGAAGCCGACGACAGATGACGGCTAAACTCCCGTGCGGTGAGTAATGACCTCGAAAGCGTTACTCATTTCCCTCCATGACTTGCTGAGAAGCTTATATTTCGAACTAAACGCTACTGTTCGATATGCGCAAATCTTGATACGCTTGTGCATTGATGAGTGACAATCTAAATTTTAGCGTTTCGCACTCAAACGTCTAGATAAGTGAAGCAACATAGAGCCATTATAGACGATGCAGTGAGAGAAGCCGACGACACATGGGCGCTAAACTCTCGAGCGGTGAGTAATGATCACAAAAGTCATTTACTCATTACCCTCCATAGAGATAGAGAGGGATATTATTTCAAACTAAGCGCCACTGTTAGATAGGCGCGAATCTTGATCCGCTTGTCCATTGATCAGTAATATGTTTGCAACTACAGGAAGCATAATTCTATTGACTAATTTGTACTGCCCTAGAAATAGCAGCTTAGTTTAGCTATATCATAAACTAGTTATTGACCGCGACTTGGTCCGCGTAAAATTAGGTGAAGTGTTTTAGCGTGATGATATATAGTCTATAGCCTTCCTAGATAAATGAGCTATCTAACACTGAAAGAATTTTTCAAATCGGATGTGTAATTCCTGAGATTAAAGTGAATCGCGTTCAAGAAAACAAAGAAACAGACTGTTCAGGTTCATATATTAGTTTCTTTTTCTTTTAAAGAATATTTGGAATACTTTTTAAGTATGTCTAATATTCCCTTTTCCCCTCCTACTACGCTTAAATTAAAAACTAGTAGTAGGAGTGGGTGCGACAATACCCCAACGATGGTGGTGTTTGAACCGGGTACCTTGCAGATTTCAGTCCATACCTTATACCGTTAAGCTATTGAGGCTCTTCGTATATTGGTATAAGATATTGTTTATTATTTATGATATAGCTAATGACTTAGAAGCTATTTCAAGGGAGTTTTCTCACGTTAATTCCAAAATATTTCGCTATAAGTATGCTATCTCATGTATATAAGTGGAATGTTAAAGAATGCATCGTGTAAAATTCACTCAAAAATAATCAGTCGAATTCTCCATTTTCAGTACAATATTATTTGTTACCCTGTTAACGAACCGCCCCCAAACATCTGTAGCGCAAAATTAAGTGCAGGAAATCTTCAAATATAATAGACTTCGTATTGCTTTTTGAAAGTGAGAAAATCACAGATTCGGTAAACGATACGTTATTAACGGGAGCCGTTCCGATCTTTTGTGCTTTTTTATAACCACGATAATACAATGCAGTTGTAAATTTTTGGGTTCTTAACTCCACAATGTTCCAGTCGTTAATCTACGATCCGTTGTAACACGAGGCGGGGTTGGGATCTTTTGTACCTGCTCCGTTCCTCAGCCTTTTGTAATACCCCTGACATATGCGGGGTCGACAAAAACTGCCTTGTGCAATATCTGAGACGTCTGAGATGATGTGAATATAATACGTACGAACGTACGACGCAATATTACTTCTGCCATTCTCCTCAATGTTCCATCGAGGAAATATTAATCTGGCTTAAAACGTTTTCAAGTAGGAAAAATTGAGTTATCTTACAAAGTGCGTCCTGTTAACATTTTTCCATATAAGGCATAATTCTATACCTTCCACGTAAATTGTTGTAACTTCAAATTCCCAACTTTACAGTATAGCATTAAAACATGTAAGTTGAAATAAAATTGTCATTTTTTTTTTTTTAAACAATATTATGAATACTTTTGAGGTATGTCTAATATTCTCTTTTCCCTTCTACTAAGCTTAAATTAAAAGCTTGTATTAGGAGTGATTGCGACAAAACCCCAACGGCGGTGGAGTTTAATCCGGGTACCTTGCGGATTTCAGTCCACACCTTATACCATTGAGTTATTGAGGCTCATCTCAAATTAATTATATAACACATTTATTTATACAATTATATATTCAATAATGACGATTGCATTATTATATAAAATAATATATTAAAAAGTGACTCTTTTATGACAATTTAATTGTTTGTAACGCTACTGTAAAGCTGGAAATTTGGGGTTACAACAATTTACGTGGGAGGTATCTGTATATGCTTACGTGACGAGTCCATCACAATTTAGGCAACCAGATCCGACTGAAAAAATAAAAGTCAATAAGCCATACTTTGTAATCAATATTTTTGTAACCATATTGCAGGGTAGTGGTACATAACCTAATGGACATATATGCATAAGAAATACTGATGTATTTTTGCAAAGTAACTTAATTTACTAAGTCTTGAAGAATTTGAGTCTAAGAATAGTCTTCTGTTGTCACAGTTCTTCTCTTAAGGGCAAATCAATGCAACAGTTTGCGTCCAATTTCGTTGGAGTTATTTTTAAAAATGTCACCCGTAACCTTCACTTTACTTTTTCTAACACATCGTTTCTACTAAGCCCTTGACATGCATTAACACTTAGGACTGACGTGCACTTTTTCTGTCGAACCTCCAGATGTGAGTGTGTCATTAAAATCTTCTATGGCACCAAAAAGATCAAAAGTTATCTCCTCGGCTGGAGTCTCCCTTTTCCCCCGGCGTCCCTGCCCCCACCATTCCCAATTCCCCTCCGTTTGGAGCGGTTAAGGCAGTCGAAACGCGACAACAGCGGGTGTCGGTCGTGTCGACGTCGACCGTTCCCGTTCTCGTAGCCGCGAATTTGTGGAAACTGTTTTCATTTGTGTCATTTGCATACGTGAAGTGAAACTTGATTTGTTACCGTGTGATGTGTATAGACCTGTTAACTTGACGTACTTATTAAATGGTATTCGGTGAATGACTCGTTCTTAGTGCTTATTCGATTTGGATTTTGTATTTATGGTGTAAGTTGTTTATATTTCTTGTTTGGATTAGTTTGTGTTTCTTTTTTTGAATATACGTGTAATTGCTTTGATTGAGTCGTTATTAAGTCTTAACGGTCATAACAATTTCGTCGTGGCTTTTTTACAACTTGTTCAATTAAACTATTTGTTTCTTTGTTTTCTTTTGAGTGTAATGAACTATGAAAGCACTTTGTTTTTGAACTGCTTCAACTGACGTTTGCAATCAGATAAAGAGCATTTATTATGAGATCACTGATAGAGCAAAAAATGTTTCTTGATTACAATATTGGCCGTGTTCGTTTACACTTCAATTACTCGCTATTAATATTAATGAGGCGTCTTTAATTTGAATTCACAACAGTAACAATGTATTTTTTGCTCATATCTTACAATAGCCATTGACCTGCGGCGAAACAACACCTGTTTTTATTTATAATTGCCTGGTACTTTGTATAATTTGCATTTCAGTTTTATTCTATTAATTATTTTTTTACGTATATTGAATAAAATCCTAGTTATCGAAAAAATCTAGAGCTATCCTTGTCTTTTAAATAAAAATTATTATATTATTTTAAATAATAATTATTTTCGTTTACTACAGCAAAGCTCTTTTAACAAGCTTATGTTGCTAGTGGCCACAACGACAGCCCAGCGAGGTTAGGCTTTGAACCGGACACCTTACGGATTTGAGTCCGTCTTTTTACCACTGAGCTACAGTGACTTCAGAAGCTTTATTCATGCTACGCCACCGCGGGTTGCCGGGTTATCTACGCCCGCGATAACTTAAATATGCGTTTTATCGCGTTACTTTCCTTACTGGAAAGCCCGTAATAGATTATGTTTATTAAACAGGCATAATTTACTGAAGAAATAATAATCTACGCTAGAAAGCCGTGGAATTTATTTTCTCCCTAGTTTATTGGAAGTCCAGTATCTTTTTTTAGTTACAAATAAATTAAAATCATGAAAAGTTCAGACGAAAGCTTTTAAAATTCCATAAATATCCAAATTTTATAGTCCAATTTTTAGGAGTCTGATATGAATGATAAAAGTTTTAATGATTTTGAACTTAAAATATACTTGCTTAATACAAAAAAAAAACTTGTTAAACTTTTTTATCTTAATTATGTGTTTGTATGTATTATTTTGATAAATATAAAGCATTTCAGTAAGTTAGTAATACTCTAATATCGTCAATTAATTATTCAATTTCTCTTGTTTTGATTTTTTTTAAGTATGTTGAAGAATAAATGCACAAAAAAGTGTGAGTGGTAAATTCATACATTTAATATTAGAAAAATTCTAGGTCTTCCCTGGCAGACAGGAATCTCGGACATTCTAGGATCAAGTGCCATACGGACTCGCTGATGGTTGAGTCACACTCACATCCCGGGCTGTCCTTCAGTGTGAAGCGATGCAGATATTCGGCTATCCCTCCGTGTCCTGTGAGAGCTTGAACTGTCGTATTTGAGGTTAATACATTATTAGGTCTATTTTAATTATTCAATTCGGTGTTATAAGTGTAATAATCAAATAATAGCGAAATATTTCTCAACTGTACTCTTTACTTTCTTACCGTGTATTATCTACGCACCATTTCTGTGTCTTCTTTACTTGCTTGCCATGGGCCCTCAATCTCAAGGGGGTTCGAAATAATCGAGGAAACGAAATTAAAAATTAACGTTGGATTTATTTAATTTATTTATATTTTAAATAAGACCTATGGCTGTTTATGTAATATATACTCAATAGCTGTGCCCAAAACATCGTCCGCGTAAAATTAGGTAAATAAATAGATTCAATTTTGGCGTGATGATATAGAAACTATAATAGCCTTCCTCGATAAATGGCCTATCTAACAATGAAAGAATTTTTCAAATCGTAAAGATAGTTCCTGAGATCTTGGATACGAATCAAACTTGGATATCCGTCGTCAATAATGACCTAAAGAGATACCTACTAAGTGATGCGACGACCCAGAACAGAAGTGTCTGGCGGAAAATGACGAGGAGAGCTGACCCCAAATGAAATGGAAAAAAGGCTAGGCAAAGAGAGAGTAGAAATAGGTCCTAAGATTAACGCGTTCAAGTAAATAAGCAAATTATTTAGCTCTATATATTTCTTTATGTATAGAATAATAGATATACTCATATATTTTCAGTGAATATATTAATTTTCTTTCTTATAACCAAATAACAGTTTTAATCATTTACATTCTGCTTCATTATAAAATTCTTGGAATAACGAATGATAAAATTTAACCGCAAAGCGTAATTGGATGTAACCAGCACCGCTTTTGGTGCGATTTGTACTTTCTCTTCGACGATAATCCGAAAGTCCAGCATCGTCTTAATCCATAACAGATGATATAATATCAGAGAAACATTCATAGACAGTTACCTACTTGATTTTTTTAATTACTTTTTTTTAAAATATTGCAAGTACTTTGCGCGCCTCATAACTCACAGCGTTGTGGGTGTGCTCTACTGTCACAATCAAAATCGAGTGATTTCGTGAAATTATAATCACTGTTTTCATTTACACTTATTGATAAATGTAAATACATACTGATTATTATGATAGTAGTGTTTTAACACTTTTGATACTTCGGAAGTATTTTTATTTTATGTAAGAATAAACTGATTTAAAAAATATTTCCTTAGATGTCCGGTGTTGTATGTGTGTGGATCTAGCACGGTCACGTTCAAAACAGTAAACTTAACACGCTGATGTTTTTTTTATTAGCTTCAGAATTGCGGGGCGCTGTTTTCTAATGTAAATAGCCGTTTAAATAGGTACCCTTAATTCATAATTAACAAAAACTAAATTTCGGAGATAGCATTTAATGCCCGATGGCCATGCCTTATGTACATGCCTCTTCATATACGATAACTAATAAAATTTACGAAATATGAGGCGTGCACTTTGGATTTTCCAAATAACTTTTTTTACATTGGAAACATCAGAAAATCGTCTTTCAAAAAGACCGAGAATATGCCAAGCAATTATTGCTGAGGAAAAAACAAATTTCGATTTCATCATTATCCCTGACGAAAATAGATGGTCAAATATTATCAAAATAGTTAGGGATCCGTATGTATGTATGTATGTAAACTTCGACAATTTAAATACCCGTGCGAAGACGGGGCGGGCCACTAGTGGTCAACAAAATTAACGAATCCAAAACACGCACCGTCCCATTAAACAAAAAACTCTGAAGTAATGATGTCGTGTTTACCTCTGGAGATGAGTTAACAAAAATGTACCAATATGACTCCATTACCGATAAAACCGTGCAAACAATATTAGTTAAAATGTTAACAATAAAGTATAATTGTTAATGTATCGAAACAAGATGGCGCTCTAAAATCCCGCGTTAATGATTCGAACAAGAATAAACATTTCATAACTTTGTTTACTGAAGCGTTACTATCATGCAAACATTGTTATTGTACTGTTGTAACTGTTTAGGATATCGCGGAATAAAAATGTAAAGGAATATGATTTTTAATCAGCATACCTTATAGTAATATTATTAAGAAGAAAGATTTCATAGTTTATTTTCATTGAATATGCTCCGAAATTACTGGAACGATTTGAAAATTTATTTTACCATTAGAATTCTACATTATCCCTGGTGAATATAGACGATAAAATATTTAGGGATCCGTATGAAAACTCTGACGATGCATATACGCGCAGCGGACCGTTAGTCACTTATATTGATGAATAATTTTCATTGACTATTCACTTCCATTTTAAGATACAAGCACAGATTATGTCAAATATATATTAAAAAACATGGAAAGTGGTACAAGAGTGCAAATCGTAACAGAATAGACACATGTAGATTTCAAAGTTTCATACACTAATACTAAATATCCTTTTAAGATAAGGTAAAGATATATTAATTGTATAAATTGTAGGCTTGTTATCAAATATCTTAAACGAGATACCATTCATCTTGTACAGTAATGGCAACACAAGTGCGCTTATTCCTCTCACATTTTTATTCCATGGTAGCCTCTATCTGGTGTTTTATATTATAACTAATAAAAAAAAATTCGAGTTTTGAATCCACAAAGTGTTGAAGTAAGAATTTATCGTGTATTTTGCACAATATATAGCACCAAGTTTAAAAGTGGGATCTATGTAAATTCACAAGATTCAATATTTGATTCCTCACTGTGCTGAATTTTTGGCACTCACATTTAGTACATCTTTTAAAATCTTTTTAAATTTAGTTTATCTTATAAAATGTTGATAGGAAAATAGTATTGGGCAATTCCAATATAATAATTTTAATGTGACTAAGACGTTTTTAAATAATATTTGAATCTACGTGTAATAACAGTCTTTAGGCAAATAGTCATAGGACTCAAATTACCTTGTCCTTAATAGTGGGTCTGGGTGCGGGTTGCGGCGGCATCGTGTGACGTTTGGTCGCTTCGGGTACAGAATCATCTTTGTCACCGGACGCCAATGCTGAAAATAAAAGTATGAAGATAAAATAATGCGTTACTTTACAAAAAAAATACTGTAATGGAAGAATGGTAATATATTTTGGAATTTAGAAAAAAGTATTTGGGAATTGGGAATAAATTGCTCTAACCAAATTCTGAATTATTGATAATAAAAGAATTACCCGACTGAGTTTGTTGTGGACTCCTCTCTCAGTGCCTGTAAATTTTAGAAAGTCGAAAATGAGCAAACTCGAAATAGGATTTACAAGCCTATTTTAGAATTATCTTATTTCCAACATCTCAAAGGCCGGCAACGCATCTGCGATCCCCCTGGTGTTGCAGTTGTCCATGGGCGTCGGTAGTCACTTAAGAGTATTAAGGGTACAATTGGGTAGAAAGGGAAATTAAAGATAGCATTTACTTTGTAATAAACTAACAATGTGTTTTAAAAGACACTTTTTGAGAATAACAATATTTTACCTAGCAACCAACAAGAATAGATTACGAAAGTTAAATAGGTTATAGTACATTGGAATACTTATAAAAAAAGGTTGTAATGAAAAACCTCCTTTAACAAAGAGTACCGCCTGCTCGTTTGCCCCTTGTTATATATAAAAAAAACCGTGAAGAATAATCGAAGACTAAGATTGACACATGATAGGGAAATACACACGGGCAGTGAAGGTTTTAGTGACCAATAGTACTCTTTTAAACCTACACCTGGATCACAAGTCCTAGACATTGTCTTGGTTCCTTCCTCTGTCATGCGATGGATCAGTTACTTACATGTGCTAAGTTTACAAAAATTAAATATTATGAACATAAGTTTAGTAACCTAAAGTTAAATTATGTTAATTACTATTTATTTGAATTGTATTGTGGAAAGAGCTTCTTGCACGGATTTATATATTTAATAGAAGAACTCCACCCTTTTGAATATTGTAAAATATATACATATAAATTGTCGTTTCATTCTTTTTCCTTACAAAAAAAAACTAAACCACTATGATGTGAAGTATGGTCCTTTCTAATGAGCCTTTTAGTATGGTCCTCTAAATTATTTTTAAATAGAAATCATATCTTTACCGTAAGGCACATTTAGAACAGTAAATATGCCTTTCCTAATAGTATGTACTATAGTATTAGTTTTGTTTGCACGTTTATTTAATTAATATATCGCGTTTTTTTTTGATTTATTTGGAAACTAGGAAAAAAAGCATACAGTTTATTGTATAAGATATAATTGTAATATCACAAACATGAATTTCCAATTTCTTCCAAATAATGCTTAACTTATAAAAATATTATCATTACTTAATCTAACTTATGTAATAAATTATTACATTGCTTTCTTATCACTATTAGGTACATCAATTTTGCTAAAACAATAATTTTAAAGTCTTGTGCATGTGCAAAGCACAAAAGATCCAGCTGTGTTGAAGTGCATCCGCAGTGCGGACCCCATCAATGTTACATAACAAGGTCTTGGGCATTCAAAGTAATTCACGCTTACCCAACTTATTATAACATTGGCATCGAGTTTGATTTTAATATAAACTTTCGTCAATATTCATTCTTTCATCATTCTTCAAATACATCATCCATTTTTATTTCTTGTAATTGTTAGGAATGAATGCGTAATAATACCAGTAGGATAGATGTTTTGTTGGATTTATGACTTACAATAACTAGTGCTGGATGGCGAACGATTCGATGTATTGGCTATGTAATATCTATAAGTAATCGATCTTAAAAGAAACATCCTCTCAGTATGGCTAGCTTTAGATAAATAATAAATAAAATGTCAAAAACAATAAAAATGCAGAACTGTAAGTAATCATACCACAAAACTCTTGAATAACAAGTATGTTCTTTTACATGAAGAATTAAACTCATTATTTTTTGACAGTCTACCAGATCCACAGGTAATAATTTTAAAATTTTAATACAGACATTCATATAAAATATAATTGTATAATACTGTCAAACACAAAAATTCCTTCAGCTAAAACTCTGCATCCAAAGTACCGCGACGCGCGACGCCCCGCGTCTCCGTAAATGTTGCCTTACAAATTCGTCTACAGTTATGTTGAATTCAGTTTTTCAAAGAAAAAAGATTCCATGCAACAACAGCAATTCATTCTTAGTTGTATTTTTATGTATCTAAAAGATAAAATGCATGAAAAGTTATTGACTTTTGAGTGACATATTACACAAAAAAAGTGCCAAAATTGTTATTAGTTAGGTTTATCGTATCGGGAGTTATCAATTGGGAAAGGTCAAGGCACCGCGCGCTGCAGACTGCGTAACCGCACTCCCGTTTATGATAGTTGATTCGCCCTAATTGTTCAGAATTTACTAATTATATACTTAATACTCTAACAAAGGGAGATTTCTCTTAGCATATTGAACAGTCATCGTGCTTTAATGCAGAGAGAGTACCCAGATTTTGACAACCAAACAACGTGAAGTTTTAGGGATTTACTATGCGCTCGTCTTCACTGTCAGTATAATTATGTACTAAAAATTAAATAGAAATCGCGAGCAATAATTTCATAGGTGTATTAATGTTATAATATAAATTTTGTAAATAATTATACAAGTCGCAAATATATTACGTTATGTCACCATTACCTTATTAGTCATATGGTGTTTGACGATGTTATTTATTTTAATTAGGCACAGCTAGCGTTAGATATAATTAGTGGAAGTTTATAAACCTTTCACTAATTATATCTAACACTAGCTGTACCCACGACTTCGTCCGCTTAAAGTAAGTTTAAAAAAAGTTCAATTTCAGCGTGGTTATAATATATAACCACGCTGAAATTGAACTTTTTTTGAAGCCTGGAAGCCTGTAAGCTATATAGCTTACAGGCTTCCACAACAAATGGACTACCTAACACTGAAAGAATTTTTCAAATCGGGCCAGTAGTTTCTGAGATTAACGCGTTCAAGCAAAGAAACAAATTCTTCAGCTTTATATATTACTATAAATTTTTTTGTAATGAAAACATTTTGTAATACTTATTACACGTTATTATTAAATACGCAATCTGTGGTCAACCAAAACTAAAAAAGGAAACCCCGCTGGGTTTCTATCTGTAACTGTGCGTAACAGATAGACGTTGAAGGAAAAACGAAAATGTACGACATCGAAATATTGCTGAATCGATTAAAAGAATATTAAGTATATTGTTTCAAACGCTGACTATGTTAGGTTAACAGATATTACATATAAAATCAATTATTTCTGATTTAAGTAGATAACCGTACCAACATATATATTTATTATGTATACATTACAGAAAGAAAAAGACGATAGGGATGTATACACATAAGTTTATGTAAAATCTAGTTTGTAAAGCATTCAGTTCACAGCTTTACCGTGTCCAATAGTCCATTGGTACGAAGAAAGGAATAAAATATTGTATTACTAGATGTTAAGGCAACGTGCATAGTAAAATGTGTCTATAAATCTTTACAAATGCATTTATTTATTATAGCATACAACCGATAGCGTTTATTGCTCGATCTCCGGTAGTTCAAAGGAGTACGTACTATGAATTTATTTTCTTTTTAAGGAATATATAATTTTAGTACATTAATAATATCGCCTAGAATCCAGTCCAAGTTGTGTATATAAGAAATTTTTAAACTCGGTACAATAGCATCGACTTAGCAGAATCATCGTATTAAAAAAGAAGTCAAGCCTAACCGTGTTACAGCGACTGCTTCGGGATACTATAGTGCGGATTTTAAAAAAACGTCCTTGACAACCAGCCTATCTTAAAAATGATACCGTGACGTATTACGTTACAATTCTTGAGAAGTGATTATTGACGTATTGGATAAATTAGTCAGTCACATGCCTAAATCTTATTTACCAAGCTGACAAATATTTTTAAACTATTTGAGACTCGTTTAAATGTAGTTAATTATGAAATTATAAAGGACCAATCTGGATATTATAGTATTTCTTTTTTTTTTCAACATATCCATTTTGATAAAGGCAAAGATTAGAGAAACTATACGACCAAGCCAATTGAATTAATTACTTTTTTTAATACAAGCGCTACACTCTTAAATTTTCCCTTTATTAAGATGAATGAATGAATAATGATGAATCTTTTGTTTTATTGAGATGAATCTTAATTTTTTCCTATTTTCCGTTTTAGAAATAATCTATTATTAAGTATGATTAAGTTAAGAAATAGATCGTTTTCGTTAACTTTACACAGTAAATGGGCTTGCTACACAAAATCGACGATCTACGGACCTTTTGTCTTTAAAAAAAAGCACTATTACTGCGAAATAATGTTTTATAATTTAAATTTGGTTAAACCTTTGCTAACCGCTGGTTTAAATTCTGTTTCTTTTGTTTCATTCCTCTTATTTCAGGGAGGGTTTAAAAGAAAAGAAAGAAAGGAAAAGTCGAAAGGTAATTTAAAAATACAAAAAAAATGGAGAATTGGTTCTTCAGTCTTAATTGGTAACCGCATCTTCTGAATTTTTTAAACAAACTTTGGACTGATATGCCATGTAAAATTATTACTTCATAAAACATTCGGCCAGTGTCACGTTTTAAGGAAAACAGAAATAAAAGATATTGATTAATTGGTTAATAGTCAATGAGCCAAAATTCGTGAGCCAAAGACATCGTCTGCCGGGCGTGCAAATTATCAATAATATTTCAGGGTGGGCTTTTTTTATTACTAACTGGTACTATAAGGTTATGACTGAAGCTCAGTTTCTTTTTTATGACTATTGACGAAAAGATAAGATAACAACTAACATAGCTTCTTCAAGGATTAAGGGTAATGACCTACAACAATACTCAATTTTACATAAGGATGCATTTTATGTACGCAACTAGCAGATGATTACCAATGCTAGCCTAGCAATACTTTTCACATTAGACACGGCTAAAAACATTAAGAACTTGACATTGAACACATCCTGTGACAATTAAAGACCTAATTACAATATATCATTACCGTGTAAAACACTTTTAGCACTCACAGCACTATACGTCAAACAGCACATATAACATTGAGAAATCAGTCAACATTCACATAAAACCACTTGTATATATTAAACTTATTTATGGTTTGTTTTTTTTTAATCGTATACACGAAAAGGCGCGCTTGTATTTTTATTAGCTGGCCGAGTAATGCCCTTACGCGGTCCGCACACAACGCCAGACGCGCGTCGTCTGACTCCATCACTCCGCGCACATGGCAAGACACAGAGTATGCATTGACAAGGAATAGTATACGCATGTGCGAGACGAGGGATTTTAGAATCATCAAGAATGATGTCACATCACTACGTCACAGCGCTGTATCAATTATGTTATTGGCGCCAATTAATGACGTGACAGCTCGACGTCAGTAGGAATGATCTATTTTTAGGATTCCGTAGTCCTACAAGGAACCCTGATAATTTTGCTCTGTTCGTCCGTCCGTCTGTTCGATCATGTCTAACTTCTTAAAGTAACAATTATGATGTCTTTATTATTCCATGAGCTACACGGTTTTATGGCTATATAACTCAATAATAATTATTTTTGTAACATTTAATTGCTTGGAAACAATCCACATATTAAATTAAAAAAAAAAAAAATTAAACTTATTTTTTACACTTTATGCCTGTTGCGAAGTTTACCGTTATGATACCCTTTTTCCCCCTCAACGATTCCTCTTTGCACACGGTGACTTTGCCCTATGATCCCTTCGGGCGGCCATTTTTAGTGGGAGCTAAAAACCAAGCATAAACGAACACAAGCTGCGTAGTGATTATTTACGCCGTTTTTTTATTAGTTATGTCAGATGTGTCGCTATTGTATCAATTAATTTTTACTTTTTATTAAACAAAAAATATTGAATAGTCTTTGACATAACTAATATTTTCTTCTTAAAATGATTCAGTTATTACGTATATATACTTTTTCTATAAATAGTTATTTATTCCTTTTATGAACCTCTTCAAATGCCATCAATTGCATCATTTCTCAAAAAATACTACACTGAAAATAGTATATATTATGTATCAAGACGTTCAATCAGCGAAGTCAAGTCAAAGATAATATGACAAACTATGTAGGTTTTTGAGGAAAATATTCAAAAATTTAAAATAGCGTCAATATTTTCCCAGCAACTAAGTTACGATTACATTAACGTTATTTTTGATGAAATTGTTGGCATTTGATACAGGTTTCTCGCAATATTGAAATGATTACGAACCTCGCCGCGTTACAGCGGACGGAGCATCCGTTCTGAAACTTCAAAGAACATGATCAAAGCTCGGGCCGAAAGAGCGATCTCGTAAAAAGAAGTGGTAGATAATAAATACAAAAAATATTTTAAAATGAAATGAACGAATATTTTATATTATTTTATATAAATTATTATTATTTAATAAACTTTTTGCGAGTATACGAAATCGCTCATTAAAATCGCCTCAACATTAAAAAGGCGATAATTCCGGCAGAACACTTTTCCCACGATCTTAAATGCCATTATTGCTTTTTAAATGAGCTAAAGTAAATGTGAACAATCCTAAAATATCAGTCAAATAATTGTTAATCAATATTATATTATATATTATACCAGCGATACTAAATCTCTCCTCAATTTTGAGAGGGAATTCAATTTAATGAGCTTCAAAGGATTCACTGAGATAGAGTTCATATAAATAGGATCCTTTTATTCCGAAAATATGAATGTAAAACAATAAGGATTCCTGAGCGTGAATCGGAAAGCCTTATGAAAGCGGGAATTTTAAATTTACGCAATAATGTGGAAACATTAGCGATTTAAACTATTTTGACTGCGTTACTTAGTATCAAATAATTATACATGTGATCACCACTTTAGAAGGTTAAGTGTTATTATAATAAGAAAATTAATATTTGTATAATCGTGTAGTATTTAGAGAATTATCAAAAAGGATCGAAAAAAGGTAACCCCTTTATGAAGTAACATAGGGTGAAAGAGTCGGTGCGAATAGCCTAGCGATAAAATTTAAAAATTACCTTGACTGCAAGTTGCTGTATAGAAAAAGACAAAGTAAAGTCAGTTAACAATATAAAAATGACGCACCTTCTGTTCCAGAGTCGGCAAGTTGTCCTGATTCTCATAGTAGAAAGGATGCTCCGGATTGGTATAGTCGATGGCCCATTCTTGGAAGTGGTTCGCGATGTCGAACCCACGGTGGGCATTTGTCTGTAACATTTATGTGTTAAAGACAATTACGTATACGACCATGTTTTGCATCTTCTTTAATAACTTCCGAAATATCTAAAAAAAAAATATTTTCTATCCCTTACATTCTAAAAATAGATTTTTCTTAACTCACCTCATTTTTATTTAATCAGTCTGAAATAAGTTAGTAAGGAAATATTAAATAATTGTTGGGGCTCCTAAATTCCAGATTTTCTTTTCCAATATTTTGATAATTTCCAATGAATTTAAAAGCACATTGGAAAATAAAGCGCTTAGTGTCGTTTTATTAGAAGCTTGCTTAAGTATTATAATATTGCATATCAATTAGATATTATGTATTGATAGTTTACGGCAGTATAATGATTCTAGAAAGTTCTTTAATAGATGCTCGATTTATAGGCTATTTGTTTCACTGCTATTATCTAATTCGTAAGGTTTATTTCGAATCATTGTTTGAGTTCCTTTTAGTCTTTACTTTATCTTTTAATTTAGAATATAATCATGTTATAAATATTTAGCTAGTACTGTTTTATTTTGCTCATTTATTACTTTATTGATAGTCGAAAGAAATCAGTTTTTATGACGTTCCTTCAATTGTTAAACAAATTTGAAATGTTTGTTATGATTTGCTGTTATTGTTAGTATTTTCTTTGTACACTTTAGTGATATCGTTTAATAGCGAAAGTACTTGTATCGTTGCTTGAGACAATTTTTATATTCTAGCGTATACGTAATTTGATAGCAAATTTTTATGAAGTTATTTTTTTAATATTAAAAAAAAAATCTTTGAAATACTTCAATCATATGCAATTGTAATCGTTATAAATTAGTTTCTCTTTACGATAGAGAGAGTGTAAAAAAAATTGTTACGTACTGCCAGCTTTGAGGTTTCTAACACCAACTATTGCAAGAAAATCGTTTGTAAGGTTTGTATAATGTCCTGGGACGCCTTTACTTTCCTATTACCTATATAGATATCGCTGAATCGATCTTTTCTATAATATCGATAATTTGCCGGTTATTTTGTTTCCGTTTTTGAAAATATCGATTTGGCGACCATGTTTTATTAACGTTTGAATATTTAGTGTACGCGTCATCTTTGTGCTAATCAATTAGAACGGAGCATCGGCAAATGTCGTAAGTGGCTCTGACTTCAATTTATCTTTTTTAATAAAAAAAAAATTAAATTTACCTACGAATTAATGATGACAGTCCAGTGCTACTGTTATTGTAGATTCGTCAATATCATTGTGTTTAAATCTAGACGAACTTACCATATTGAATATATTATTTTTTTTGTTACCAAAACTAAGTTTTGCTTTATCTACTCATAGTTTTTAAGCGTATATAAGAATTTAATTTAGGTCAACGTGATACATTTTCTTTGTCAGATTTTTATTTTCGAAGACTAAAAGTTGTACCTATATCAGTTATGCTTTTAAAGAATTATTAGGCTCTTTACTTTCAAGGGTATTTGATGACTTACTATTGAACCGGTTACTATGTATTTTGTCAATAAGTTTTTATTGATTAAAACCTAGTTTAACATTAAATCATTAGCTTATAGACCCTTATTATATTAGATACGATCTGTTGTTAAATAAATTTATCTTTTTTCATATAAACTTGTAAGTTTTAAGTGTTAACAAGAAAGTTTCGTTTTTTATAGGAACCGGGTCTTTATTCTATTGTAATACTTTATGAATTATTAAGAGTCCATTAAACCTACCAGTAGGAGTATGTGTTCTTTTTATGTTTAAATTGTATATTGTAGGTATATTTATGTACAGTGTTTTTATACCAAATAAAAATATTTCTTCTTCTTCTTGTATTAAATGCTAATAACCTTTGGTCCAGAAGGTGTCCAGCGAGCTGTGCATAGCGCATTCGGAAGCGATGTCCCCCGCGGACGTGTCCCAGGTGAAGCAGGCGGGCAGCTCGGTGGTGGCGCTGCTCGCTGCTGCCCTGCTCACCATACTGGCTGTGGTCAGCGCTGCCTTGGTCTATTGGAGGTCAGTATTAGTGGTCCCATTGGGGATTCGTTTGTTTTGTACTTCTTTTCGAGTGGGCACCAAATTAAAACGTCACCCATCTATTACCCGGCAGCAAGAGCTGCATAGCCTAGCGCTTAATTCAAATGCCGACCACTGATTAGGCCACGACCTCCTTATGGATACTGCGCATATATAGACATTTAAAAAATATTTCAACGTACAGAAGCTTCAATTTCATCTAGTTTTATAGGTGGGCCAGCAGGTCTTCTTCAAGTAAAGTCACGGTAAAGAGTGATAGCTCATCGTTTTGTATGTGATAATCATTTGATGAAGACGTTTGCTCCAGATGCAGATCTCGTGTGAGCAAATGCATCAGCGCGGCTTACAATTATCTGGAGGAGGGCGGCGAAAGGGCCGCACGGGCGCCCCTCAACACGTACAAAAAACCAGGTGAGTGGTCAATTAACAAAATCAACTCATGTATGTGAGTTTATATAGTCAGGGTGTATTATACATTTGTCTGATGTATCATCAGTGGCCTAATACATCTATAAAAGTTGATATAAGTATCGTCAGGAATCATTTGGTGCTCCCATGCTTATGGTTAAAATCCAATACGGGACCCTCAGTTACAACCATATCGCTCACAGACGAGACTTTCCATAATTGTGGGAGATGCTGCTGTATTCATTTTGTTGTGCCTCTGTGTTCCTTTTTGGGCCAGCACTTGAAACCAAATATTGTCCTGAGATTATAAGCCGTACGATTTGATTTTCCTCCATTTGTCTCCAGCCAAAAACTTCCAGTTTTTAAATATTGATATCAAAGGAGACCATGTCTCGGATTGCACAGTGTATAAACATCGTGTGGCGCTTTTTATTAGCTATTTCTGCTAAGAGAGTTTCTCAAGAGGGCTCCATTTTTTAAACGTGCTTTGACCTAACCGTATCTTACCGTAACTTCTTCGGTTTTAGCATATTCACGCTAGGAAGCTTTGCCAGCTCGAGCACTCGCTCCTTTGTACTCTTGTCTGATCTATGTATATACATACATGTGTGCGTGCGTGTATGCGTGTGTGCGTGTATGTGCGTGTGTGTGCGTGTGTGTGCGTGTGTGTGTATGTGTGTGTGTATATATATATAATGATAATAACTTTTATTTGGTTAAGTAAACCTAAGTACTTCTATTATCTTCAATGAAACTATCTTAAATCTAGAGCTATGTACCTCTAAAATATTCCTGGTATTGTTTAAATATAAGTATAAATAAATATACATACATGACACACGGACGTCTGTTCCTAAGGTAGACAATTTAATGCCTGTTATTGGTAAGAATTGTACACAAATATTTTTTTTTGTAGAAATATATAAATACATACACAGCATTTGTTTTGAAAACTTAAGAAAGAATAATTATTCTATTAATTTATTTATACACATATATAAATATTATACTAGAAGAAGCAGCTATCAAAAATAACAGGGAAACATCCTTTGATCAAATAAAACGTCGTTTGACAGAATGTAAAGGACAAAAACGCAATGATCCAGGATATATGGCTTTCATGAAGTCTGAAAGCATGAGATTAAAAACATTGCTATTGTCAGTCAATTGGTGGGTAAAAGAAAAAGTTTTGTTTTCCATATTTTGGTGACTGTTATCAAGATAAATGGCCCGCGCACTCTTATAATAGAAATAATCATTAAGTCTTACGAATCAAGTACTTAAAAAGGCAATCCCCAAAATTTCAATAACATGTACCATACTAAGTACATTCTAATCTGAGATCTGAGACCTAGACTAGATGACTAGACCCTTTACTGGAATCGAACCCTGCGTTGGTTAAAACTATAGGCTATTTCTTATAATTAAATAATACAGTCTTTATTAAATTAGAAATATATTCACGAGCTCTGACTCCTTTATAATTGAGCGCTAATTCTCGGAACGACAAGACCTGTGAAAAATATTTGAATTTTAATATTATGTTATAAATAAGTCTGGTCTGTTGCGTGTACTCAAACCAGTTACTAATCTTAAAATTAATAACAATTTCCAGGTTCTGTACAGGTTTAGCCTTTTACACGTTTTCACAATATCTAGGGTTAATTGGCGGGAATATATTTTTAACAGTTGCCATGAGTGGATTAATATCGGTTTCGGGCAGTATATCTTGTCTTTTCATTGTGACGAGATACGGACGCAAGGCCACTGTATGGATTTTTCAAATTATAACAGCTTTTTGTTTCATTTCTATTCTATTCTGTCCAAAAAACTATTTTGCGAGTGACTGGCCAAGACTTTTATTTGCCGCTTTAGGATTCGCAGGTTTGTCGGTGAGTTTTAGGAACCTTTACGTAATGCTTATACGTATGTAGCAACTTTTAACGACCTTAAAATTGTCATTTACACGTTGATTTACTGAAACCTGTAAACTTTATTCCAAATAAATATTATACACAGTATTTTCTACAAGGCCTTCACGCAGATGTGAGCATTTTAGTGATGTAGTCGCCAATGGGCGTCGTTATTCGTTTATAATAAGATAATGAAGAAAATACAAGAAAGCTGAAGAAATGAGACTCGTAGGGATATCGAATAGGGCTTTTCTGTAATTTTAGTTCTAAGTCACCATAATGCCGGAGCCAGACATAGCTCAAATGGTTTGTACATTTTGTCCTTGAAGACTACAAAGTTCTACAAAACTGCGCAGCTAACAAAGCCCCTGGCCACACTACATAATCATTGAAATGGTCATTCAAATGAAGTTATGTCTGGCTCCGGCATAAGAAATAGACCACATGACATCGTCGTCAATTGCTTATCTCATAATAGTAGAACGATTCGGAAACTTATTAACTCAATAGCATACGATTCAAATAATTGTTTATAAATAAAACATTGACATCAACAATTTAACAGGGCTCCGTTCCGGCTTTATATTTGTATTCTAGCGAACTATTTCCGACGCTGGGTCGAAACGCAGGTGTGGCAGGTGTAACCATGTTCGCTAGAATTGCCTCTATGGTCGCCCCAGCCGTAGTAAGCCTGAATGAAGTAAAGGCTGATCTACCGCTGGTGCTCTTGGGTATAATGTCGTTTGGTCAGTTGGCTCTACTAGTTCCCCTACCTGAAACCAGAGGGCAGCCACTTCCCGATACATTAGGGCAAGCGGAGCAGTTCAATAAAAGGTTTCATTTTGAAATTGCTTTACTACGTTGACATCCATGAGATTATCAATCCTAGCTGGAGGACAATTCACATAACATTTTCCAGTTGCCACACACACATACCAGTTTCAAGTAAAATCGACGCGACGACTTATGTCGGTTCGAACATTTCTTGATAGTTTACTTTCGTTAACTTTGAAACCGTCCAAATGTTCGTAAAACTCAACAGCTAAAAATTGCAAGCACGAATGAAATTGGAATTCGCACGTCTTAGCCTTAACGCCGTATTTTAGCCGTAACGTCGAGGAGTCTAACTCCTCGACGTTACGGCTAAATATCTCGTATAAAACGGTAGGACGAACCTTCGTTAAACGTACCGAGATGTTAATTACAGTTTACTTCAAGAAATGTTTGAGCGAATGGTATAGGTCAATATATAGGAAGAAGAGTGACAGTATTCTATGCCATGGCCACCCATGACACAAGAGCTTGTAACACATTTTTGGGAAGGTGATTTTGACAAGTTCAGGTGCGACCAAATATGTAGTATATTATGAATAGGAGAACGGTAAATCGTTAGTCTGCCAGGGGGTTAGATCCAGTTATTTTAAAACGACGAATTTAGAATGTGTAAAAAAACAATTGGAAAAATATCATTTTATATATAATTTTTTCTCTTCTTAAAATAACCGCAATTATACTAGCAGATTCATGATTACCGGTTCTTCTATTACATAAAATACTATTTGTTTGCAATCTGTAACACGTTCCCAAAAATGTGTTATGACCTCTCTCGCACCAGCTTAATTTACTAGACCAGACAAGTAATTAATATAAATTTTATGTTATTCCATATTCGTTACAGAAAATCCAAAAGTATACATGAAGGAAGTAAATAAACATTCAAGACCAAGACATATAAAAATTTTATTAAAAAAAAAAATCTTATAATAGAAACCAAATAAACGGTTATTGTTTTGTATGTTCTTATTAGGTAACATAATATATCCAAAAATGTATTTTACAGCTAGGTAACTATGAAAAATTATTTTGGTATAATTAATAATTTTAAATGTCTTAAAAAATATACTTTTTTAATACATTTTAATTTATTTTACATTTAATAGGGATTACATAATAGTTACAATTTTTAGACACATTTGTGCGAAACTTATGTTGTGTTATGAAAAAAAACTCCATTTTAATTGAGATAAATATTTATGAACTCTACACAATTGACAAACTAAAATGCCAATAAAGTTTGCTGTAACAATAAAATTTATATTTGGTTTACAATACTAGAAATTTTTATTCAATAAAATACAATATATTTTCACAAAATAAAACTAATTTCCATGATACTTCCTTTAATATGCGAGATCACAATATACATAAATGCTCAAATTATAATTGGAAGGTATTGGAGAACTTTAATGATATACAAAAAATTATCTACACTAACATGATACAAAATTATCCGCATTCTGGTAAAAATATTGAATATTATACATTTAAATGCATTAAATGCAAATCTGACATGTAACTATAAAGTAATTGTACTGGTGATAAAAAATGTACACATTAAAGGAATTAATCAATTTTTGTGCTTGTAACTCGACTCTTTATATTTTCTATTCGGTGCAATAATGTTGGATGTGAATGATACCAAAGAGAGTATAATTTATCATAAATAGGGTAATCCAAGTTGTCCTTGCCCAATTTAATGAGAGCTGATCTTAGTTCCATTGGATAATTAAGCGACACAGCAAAGTTGTCAGCCTCAAACTCAAATTTGCGAGACAAGGCTGTGGCAAAAAATGATAGAAGCGAATTGTAAGGAGCCAGAATTAGTTGCAAAACCACTATTAGGCCTATAATAACAGGTTCCTTTCCAGCTGGGAATCCCAGTGTTGTATACAAAAGAGAGTATTTAAACAGCAAACCAAAAGCAGTAAATAAGAGTAATAGATTGACCTCAGTCAGTGCTATTGACTTGTATATATGACTGCATTTCCAATGACCCAATTCATGTGCCAAAACACCTAGGATTTCACTTTCAGTGCAGCCAGTGGTAACCTTTTTGACCTCATCATGTTTTTCAAGCAAGGTATCAAATAAAACTATTCTCTTAGCACCAAACAAACCACTAAAGTATGCATTACTGTGAGCTGATCTTTTTGAACCTTCAACTATGTAAATTTGTGATAAAGGGAAGTTCAATTTTGATGCTAGACTTTCTATACCATCTCTTAAAGAGCCATCTGACAAGGGAACAAACTTATCAAATAATGGTGCAATTACTGTAGGGTATAAGGTTAATAGCAGTAATGTAGCAACAGTTGTGAACAACCAAAGCCATACTACAAACATGTACCCTCCTAAAACAATAATATATATGGCAATAGATACAATGGGTAGAGTGATTACAAGACTCAGTACAAGTGATTTAAGCTGATCCTTTATAAAGAAACCAATCGTCTGCTTGTTGAATCCATGTTTCTCTTCAAGAACAAATGTTCCATATATAGAAAAGGGCATGTTTACAACAAAATTGAATAATGTAACAAATATCATGAACATACAGCTTATTAGAATTTCTTGGCTTGGGTTAATATTGAAAGCGGCTGCAATATCTTCTGATTTATTCCATGCTACAGATATCCACCTTTTATACAGGATTATAGATGTTAAGGCTATGCTGTAAAACTCTTTCACTATTCTGAATTGGGATTTATCAATTCCATATTGTTGAGCCTTCTTGAATGATTGTTCATTGAGCATTTCTTTCAAGTCTTCAGGAATAGTGTTATTTGTCTTATATATCTTCAACTGGAAGAAAGAGCATAGAGTTAGTGTCTATAATACTACTAAGTTTATATATATAAAGACAGGTTTATGCTGCAGAATAATTGACTTTATTACGTGTCAGAAAAAATAGATATAGTATAGACAAATTAGTTGCTGCCTTGTATATTAGTAATAGCCTCGGCTTATAGTTGTAGCAAATTACTATACTTAAATAAATCTACCTACTGACTAGCAACATGTGGCTTTTATCTTTTAAGTTTATATATAATGACACTCGCAACTGTGTGCAATGAAATATATTGATATCCTTATATTTATAGATTCCACCGTTTACAGTTATTTATATGAAATATTATAAAATACAAAAATAACTTACTTGCCGCAAAGAAAGGTAAAGCTCCCATGAATACTCGAGCCACGAGAACATTAAAATCAAAATAAGTAATATATTCTCGTCTATAATCATGTTGAAGATTCCAATATACAGCACAATACAGAAATTAAAACATAAAACTTATATTACTAATGGATAAAACGAAGTGAAAACGTCTTGAGTTTATCTATTAATCAAATTGACCATAGAACAAGTAAGAGTAAAATATATCAATTGTTGAATTGACATTAATCGTCAATTCAACAAAGCTCAGAATGCAGATTATGTACAGTTATATATTCACTGTTAATCTGAGGTATAATAAGACTTATCTATTCTCTCAACCGATCGTGAGCCGTAGAGTTATTTTCCTTGCATCAGCGATCAACTCTTAGGTATCACCTTGTATTTCTAGCATCTAGGAGTAATTAGAAATTTTTATTTTCGTTTTGAGGAGGCTAATATAAGATGAATAAAGTTATTAAACTTTTCATCGATATCGACGGTCGGCAACACATGTCCTGCGGACCGAACGTGGCCCCCAGCCCCTCTTTTTGTGGTGCATGACTGTTTTGTAAATGGCAATCTAATTCTTATAAATAGATAATAATTACATTTTTATTTTTTTTACTTTTCTTTATAAATTAAGCATATTATATAATGTAACTAGTTACTAGATTTAGGGCGGGCACTGGCTCCTGCAAAACAGCTTACGCTAGTTCAGGAGTCAAGGACACATTACTTACTTACTTAAAAAATTTTTGTGACCTGAATAAAGCATTCTTTACATTACTCGAGCACAAAGGTTTATTGTGATGTACTAAAGTTTAACATTTTTAGTACCTCTTATAATATCTAATACATAAATAGAAACTAGACTCATATTTCCAAATAATTATTTTACAAGTGTGGCCCGTCAATATGTAATTTCTTAACGATGTGGCCCTTGCCTGTCAAAAGGTTGCCACCTCTGATCTATATTATTAAGTAGTTAGTTTGTCTAATACGTTCAAAGAAAATGTGCAATGTAAAACATGCACGATCGTAATATTTTAGTATACAAATATTAAATTTGCCAAGATAGTAATAACAATGAATAATACCAACCCATAGAAATTTCATGCAATTAATGACTTTATATCAACTTGACAAAAACCCCTGTTTTAAATTCCTTCTGAAACACGAAAGAGGTCAGAGGTTTTGAACACCAATGTTAGAAGGGATCACCCATCTTTGTATGACCCGGCCACGGTAAAGTGTTTAATCTATTGATTGACCATAATACTGGCCACTGATTATGCCACGACGTCCTCTAATTTAAAAACCCAATAGTAAAAAAACTTATTTCGATAAACGCGGCGTTTTATCCTAATATGAACACATTTTTTTTTAATTCGCTATACGACGTTGGGACAAGGGAATAAATTTTTAACGCTGTATGACAATGTGGCATATCGATAGCCTAAACTTTTTTCATTTTTCGAGTTTTGAATAAAACATTCGTAACTGATTGCGAACGCCGGATAAAGTAAAGCGAATATTTTATGAATGCCTAAATTGGTATGGAAATGGCTGACACAGACGCTCCTCCCTATTGAACCGGATTGATTACAAGGCAATTATTGAACCCGGCTGATTTTAGTCGGTAAATTAAATATTAGAATTCGTATATTCCAGTATTCGGGTTGGACTTTCCACTCTATGAGTCCCAAATCGGTATCAACCTCGAAAGACTTGGGTCAATAAGTATTATAATAAAACTTGATAATATGCATTAATAATGTAATGGATGTAGGGAAGAAGCCAGCAAAGCTGAAGTGGGCATGAATATCGCGACTTCCTGGATGCCCATCAATGGTCGCCGACGATCCGGTAGGCCGAGGAAGAGATGGCGGATGGATTTGGATAACTTTGCGTGGAAGTTATGGATGAGATTGGCCCAGGAAAGAGGAAGGAATGTGAACAAAGAATGGGGAGGTTTTTGTCCAGCAGTGGACCCAACAGGCTAATTTAAACATTAAAAAAAAATACCTTAAAAATTTACAGGTTTCTAAAGTAGTTGTAAAATGGGACATGTCTATCCGTCACTCGATTGCTGCATGAATAACAAACCAACATAACACCTATAATTGTTTAGACACAAACACACTAGCATTAATTCTATGAATTAAGTATATATTATAACTATAAGCATTAAAATAGATTACGATATATTTACAGAAACTAATTCACATACTGCCTAAGACACTAAAGTTTAAAAATCGATGGCTTAACCCATTATTTAAGTAGAAGAACCTGTCTCCTTTATGAAATGCATAGTCATATTAACAATCTAAGAAGTCAAACACTTTTATTATACTTATAGCTAATTTAAAATACTTCAATCCAGCATGGCATTGTTCTTAATATAAGGGCTAATTCAAAACTGTAACATTAAATATTTATTACATACACAAGGCCACACAAAGTGAACCAGCAAGGCTTCGGGATTTTTCCCAATAACCGACTGTGAACCGCCTACTGTGGGTCCTCCCCAATAAAACGACGAAATTCGGAAGCGAGTGAATTGATTGAGTGAGTGAATTTAAAACTCGCAGACTCACAATTCAAAATTATAACAAACAATATATATTAGTAGTTAGACGAAACGTTGCCGCGAGCTAACGTACAAGTAACGCACACGGTATCGGTCGCACAGACTGATATTTGTCAAGTTATAAAGAAAATCAGATATACAACAATCACGTTTTCTGTCTCTATCATCTCGATTATTGACATACATATTTCTTTAATCCTTTGAATAACATATTTGAATATATGAATTTATATCGTTCTAATCTTTACAATGTTGATTGCAGTACTTTTGGTCTGTCGTCAAATTTGTTAGGCCCGCCTGCGTATCAGTACCTTTTTCTCACATAAGGTAGGCGGTTTTTACCATGCCCTATCAACCCGGAAAAATTTTAATCTTTACATCTAAATATTTTTGAAATCCCGTGGAGGACCACTTTATGGACGGATAGAACAACACTATAGAAAGCCTTAAAAAGTAAGCAGCGAAAGCCCACATCAAATATTGCAAACGAAATACGACATATGCGATTGCAACAACCATTTGCGACATAACCGTGACCAAGCGCTAAAAGGATTCTCTGTGTGACTATAATTTAGAGATCTGTGTCGCTGCAGTAAAGTCGTCGTTGTAAGCGGCTTACAGGGTCTCTGCGTTGTTACAAAATTGTACAATGGTCTACAGCTTCATAGTCTGCTATGAAGTTAATTCAGTCATTACAAATTGAAATAGTGGCTAATATTTATATTTTTTATTAAGGAGCAAACCGGCAGGCTGTTAATCTGAGTACCGACTCCCATGGAGTATTGCCCTACCATAAAGCTCACAGATGCATTGCCGGCCTTTAAGAGATAAGTATGTTCTTTTCTTAAAGGTCCCTGTGTTTGTATTGCTTCGCCAGGCCAATAACATTATATTTAAAAAACTTACGTGATGAATGCTGCCTGCCCGTTGGCTCCTTGTAATTTAAAAAAAAAAACTTAAAACTGAGTCCTACTTGTCATCTCAATCACGATAACATAAAATAATGCTCGTTATTTATGTCATTTTCCTTGTTCTTATTTTTCTTAGCAATTTTTTTGTTATTATTATTACCTGTTTTACTGTATGTAGACGATTTTTAATGTGAATTCTTGTAATTTTTTTTCTGTTTTAGCACCACTTATAATTTTTTATATAACTTTTTTACATTTAAAAATGTATAAAAAATAGATTTCCACTGGCAACGAAGCAAGGACCCAAGCAAACGGGGGTTAGAGCTCCAAATTGTGAAACGTTCCCTTAATAAGCGCCGTCTCGAGCGAAACATGATTTTCATAGTATGAAGTTATTTTTTTTATATATTACAAGGGGCGAACGAGCAGTTCATCACCTAACTACCGACGCCTATGTAGATCTACACCACCAGAATAATAATATAATAATAATTCATAACGTTTATTAGACCAAAATATACATTACACTTAATAAGAACAGCATTGGCCCTCAAACTAGGATTCCCTGTATCCTTCAGGGCCACCTTTCATTAGGGTCTTCCATTAGCCTTCCTTAAGGGCCACCTTCTAATGAGAATCTAAACCGCCAGAGGACTCACAGATGCATTGCCTCTGCGAGTGTCTGTCTTGCCAGGTTGGGTATATAATTGGACTAATCCCGCTTGAGCTTAGCAGTTTTTTCAAGCAATATCAATGATTTGCCTTCCATAAGCAGTTCGGTATTTAGGATTCTCGATATTTTGACACGAACTCGAAGCGGTATGCATATAATAAATACATAAATACTAATAAATACATAGGACTCTATAACAACACGTTCCTCTAGTCTTTTGGTAGGTAACTTAGTACCTTCGTTATTGGTAACAGCCGATCGATAAACAAATATATTTATTTTGTAATATATAAATACATGTTTGTATACATATACAACCCGACTCGAGGCAGGAATCGAAATTACAATCACGGAGCGGAAAGCAAGATCACTGCCAACTGCGCCAACGGGCCAACAGATATAACTCTATTACACAGATGAATATCGGTTGAATGGTGTACATTTCCTTTTATATTACTGTCGGTGAAGAATTAAAGATGCACCTCTACTAAATTTCATTTAAAGTGTGAAATTAAAAATTAATTGCAACGCTTGCCTGTATGTGTGTGCAGTGATTTTGTGTCGAGCGATGGCTGAAAAGCCAATGATAATGATGAGCTTGCATGTATTGTATTTACACTCTATTTTAAATGCAGACAGGAATACTTTTGTTCGTAAAAATAACCCATTAATATATATTTGTTCCATTAATAAATTAATTTTGATTTTACTTGTTTTGTACTATATTCCCACCCGGATGGAAAAATGGGCTTTTTTCTACTTTAATAAAACCGCAAATTAAGTAATTAATTCTGTACATCTTTACATACCTAGAAAATAAATATGGAATAATGTATGTGAAAAAAAAAAATTCAAGAGATTTTCTTTCAATTAAATAAAAAAGAGGACTCACAATTTTCAGCAACAAATATTTATTTGATGTCGATGTATGTGGGATATGAACAGCCAAACACTCCAAATTATTACTTATTCTTAAATTGTCCTTTAAATCTTTAGCTTTTTTACAACCTTCTTCTTATTCTGTCAACCAACAACCAAAGAGTTTACATCAGCGGCTAGCAACGCGGGTCCCGGGGGCGCAAGTGGCCCGCGATCTTTCTCCTTATGGCCCGGGACTATTTCGTAAACGGCAATCTAATTCTTATAGATACTATATCTATGTAATTATTTACAATACCAGAGAACAGTGTTGTGTTAATGTACTAATTTAAATGAAATAACACATGTACTAAAATTAAGTTTTTTTTATATCGCTTTTAATATCTACGAAAATAAATGGAATGTTATTTTCAACTTATTATTTTTTTAACGCGGCCCCCTTACATCTAATTTTTTTTCTATGTGGCCAGGCAAAATGTTAACGAACTCTGGTTTACATTATAAATATAGACAAATGTCCCACATATATATCTCTAATAAAGATAAGTTACGAATTTTGAGATTGACTATTGCCAGAAATGCATTGTCTTGTAAATGTTCAATGGCAATATGTGAAAAAAAACCTGAAGAATAACGGAGATTATTTAGTATCTTAATTTTTTTGTTTATTACTAAAACTGTCTTTTTTATTATATCTACTTTCTTTTATATACGCATGTACAAGATTTAAGAAGATTTAATAAAAATGGCCATAAGCGTGTCAAAACACGCTTATATAGAAGGGTTCCGTATCTGATACGCTATAAACGTATTTATTAAATAACTTCAAAAACTTGTTGTTCGATTTCGTTCAGAACAATTTTCGTAAAGAGTTTTTGGCATCAACGTGTATCACTATCAACATGGAAAATTTCCAGTCTCTAGGTCTAATAGTTTGGAAGTGCCAGGGGGAACCACATAACGGGCAGACAGACGGACGGACAGAGCGATATTGTAAGGGTTCCTGGTTGTACTACGGAACCCTAAAAAGACGAATTAAGGAAATGTCCTGGGCGAATAGATCTCGTAGTCACCATACCGGATGATGTTTTGATAAATTACAATGTTCACGCATTATTGGGCTTACATCCCTGCAAGATGAACTTGTATACACCAAAGTAGACCACCGTAGCGAAAATACCTTGTTTTTTTACAAACTTAGAATTGTCTTATGTTCGCCATAATTATTTACTCACCAAGTTAATAGCTTCGAAAGATTTTTTTTTATGTTACAAGGGGGCAGACGAGCAGGCAGCAGGCACCGAAGTGCCTACCGACGCCCATGGACATTTGCTAACTATATACATAACTAGCTTTTTCCCGTGACTTCGTATGCCTAAAATCGCGAGTGTTTATTGTCTATAAACTGTCAACATTATACGTCTCGCGATTTTCGAGATTTTGCGTTAGATGACCTTTTGCTTTTATATATATCCAGCTAACAGCGAATATTGTAACACTTAATGAGTTTTCTGGAGACATTAACGGCACCTCCCGAATTAAACCTACTCTAAGTCCTTTTCTGGGCACCTGATAACGTGTGTGCAAAATTTCATGATGATCATTTTGACGAGATAAAACGTAAAAAAGTAACATAATATAAGGAAACTCGCATTTGTATTTATTATATTATGGGTAAGGGCCATAAAAAAGGTATAAACTCGTTTATGTCACAAGTAAAGGTTGAGATATCTGGAAAAAGAGGGGGAAAGGCGTTCCGAAACTGTATCAAGTTTCACTTCTCGACAGGTTCGTTAGCGAATTTGTAAAATTAGCCCTGTAAAAAAATTATAAAAACAAACAGTCCGTCAGCACAAGGTCGGCGAAAAAGTCGTAACTTGGTTAAAACTTTGACAGTTTGCGTAAATAAAGTCCTTACAAAAGTTTTTCGGCGCGCGCAGAAATCGGATATCGCATAATAAAGTCGGAAGTTTCCCGGTCCGGGCTTACTTATGGGGATGACGAAGGTTTTCCGTCCAAAAATAGGTTCTAGAGGACTACACATTAGTACTTATATCCTTGGTAAACGTCAATGATTAATAATAATATATTCAGTCATTTTTTTTAAAAAGAATATTAGGAATACTTTTTGGGTATGTCTTATATTCCCTTTTCCCCTCCTACTAAGCTTAAACTAAAAGTTTGTATTAAGAGTGGGTGCGACAATACCCCAACGGCGGTGGGGTTTGAACTGGGTACCTTGCGGATTTCAGTCCATCAGTCATATTGTGCGAAATTTCTAAAATATATATTAAATAATTACCTGTGTCGGGGGAGTCCCCTTTTACGTAAAACATGTTACATAATATTAGGCCTTATAAGATGAATTTAAATTTTACATAATTTAAGTGTTAGTACAAGATTTAAGTGTACATGTGTTTATGTGTCACATACACATTGTATGTATGTTTTTAAATTTTAAATAACAAGTATATGTAAATGTAGGTATATATAAATATATACTTAAAAATTGGTTGCAGTTATTTTGCAGGCCCTGTAATCAGGTATATATATTTATATTTTTACTAGCTGTGCCCGCGACTTCATCCGCGTAAAATTAGGTAAAAAAAATAAAAATTCAATTTTAGCCTGATGATATATAGCCTATAGCTTTCCTAGTTAATGGGCTACCTAGCACTGAAAGACACGAATTCCAATAACCAGTATTTAATGAGATTAGCGCGTTTAAGCAAACAAAGTCTTCAGCTTTATATAAAAGTATAGATATAAATTCGGTTTATTATAAAAACATGTCGATTGTCTCATAAACTGTCTTCTTGCAAAAATAGTTATAGTAGGTGCTACTACAACAAGCCCGAAAAAAAAACTAGAAGTATAGAATAATAATGAAATCGAAGATGACAATAAAATGAAGAAGATAAGAAAATAACTATGACACGGGCCTTCAGCAGGTCGAGTATACAATGACAATAAAATATAAAAAATAAGCGATACGTAACAATAAAGCTGTCTCCTACGCACTTTCGTTGCTAACAAAGAAAATACTAGAAATGATATTTTCTTAACAAGCGTGTTATTCCATCCAATACATAATAAAAATATTCTTACAGAAACAATATTCTCAGAACTAAATCTGTCTCATTTTTAGGGCTCCGTAGTCCTGCAGAGCAAGAAATTACAAGGATCCCTTATAATTTTGTTCTGTTCGTCCGACCATCTGTCTGTCTGCCCGTAAGGTGGTCCCCCCCCCTCTAGCATTTCCAAACTATTAGACGTAGAAACTTGAAATTTTCCATGTTGATAGAACATGCTAGAAACTCATTAGAAAATTATTTTGAACGAAATCGGACGTCAGCTTTTGAAGTCATTTAACAAATATGTTTATAGCGTATCAGATACGGAACCCTTCTATATAAGACTGTCTTGACACGTTCTTGGCCATTTTTTTAACAACTTTTCCGTTATTTTGATATTTTAGTAATAGCCTATATATGGAAGTCGTAGACTCTGTCATGTTCTATTCAAAAAGATAGGGTAAGAAAAAACATGATGTGTCGTTGGTAGTCTGACTCGCGCCCAAAAACGATTTTTGTACCCTACCCAGAGGCAAGAACGATGTCACAATTCCTGCTTCAATTTTGCATATCGTGCAAATCCCTTTTCTTCATAAAGAAAATGTTTTTTTTTAACAAAGCTAATATTGGCAGATATGTATATACTGTGAAGCCACTGTAAGTATACCTGTCTCTTCAAATTTTTTGCTCAGGTTCACCATAATATGAGGACAACATATTGGAGTTGAAAAATAATGTATTCGTCTAGTATTTACAACATTAATTTGATTTGACTGTATTTTTTTAGGTTTAGAGAGTCATCTGTGTTTATATTTATATATTTTTTATAAGCTGTAAACATTTCTATTTTTCTGTTTTTTTGTTTTGTTTCTGTTAAATAGTACATTATCCTATTTTATTTTAGTAATAATAAGAAATATTTTTATTATTATTCATAAACATTGTTTAGTGTTAGTTAGAATTATAACTAAAATTAAAAAGATGCTGTATCGACTTATCTTCAGTATGTAATCTGTGTTATATGTCGGTTATCATTATAATTCCGGAGCCAGATATAGCTTTATTTGAATGATCATTCAAATGAAGCTATGGCTGGATGTAGTGTGACTGGGGACTTTGTCTAACTGTACAAAGTTTTGTAGTACTTTGTGGACAAGGACAAAGTGTATGTACAAATACTTTGTGCTATGTCTGGCTCCGGTATGATAAACATAACTTAAAGCGAATGTTTTAGGTCGCTCGTATTGACGACATCAATGAAAAGACTAGAACATTGCTACCATAATTGAAAATTGTATATATGAAGTTTACTCCCCAAAGAGGTTCGATAACCACATAAATAATATTGTTTGATTGTGGTTTCCTGTAGGGTGAAGACAATTTCCTAATCGAGCTCTATCGCCGTTTACGAACCAGATATCTCATTAATTGTTAGAATCAGGCGTTACTTTTGCGGAATTCTATGACATGCATGAGAAACTAAACTACTTTACTTTAATCCGCGAATGAATACGAGGGAAAATTATTCGTAAAGTGATTTTACGAATAACCTTTGTAGAGTCTATCGCCTGATGATGCTTCGGTGTCGAAGCGAAACGTGCGTTGAGGCACATCGGAAAGTCAGTGTAGTGCTGTGCTTTGGTGAGACAGACGGACAACGAAGTGATCCTATAAGGGTTCCTTTTTTACTTTTGAGGTACGGAACCCTAAAAAGGGTATAACGGCTGTCGGTCGGAATTAAACGCGATATCAAGCGGTAGGTATTTTAAAGATTACAGAGTTTCATTTCCGCGCGCCGTGATAATACGCCAGTTGCTGCTGTTGTGACGACTTAATATGTGTTATTGTTATTCATGTCGTATCAATAAACAAACGTAGAGCATTGGGATATGCTTCGTGTGTTTCGAATAAGTGAAATAGGTGCATTGGTTTTTTCGCCTGTTCTAAGCCATGACTATGAGTATGAAGGGAGAACGGATCCTGCTGTTTCATCAATGATAGCCTGCTACACGTTGCTACGTGATACGGTAGCGGCGTAGACGACAGCGAACGTAAGTAATTTTTGTTTACGCATGTATGTCCATGCTTTTATGACGGCTCCATATTGTTGCCGTGAATTCACGGCACAGGTCAAGTAGAACTTGCCGCGTAATGGATGTGGAAAATGTTGCTCGCTGAACTTTTGAATTGCCTTATTATATATGATTAGAACTGTCTTTATTAATTATACAAATTGCATTTCAGACTTTCTATGAAGAAGCACTTATTAGCTATAAATTATTATATTGAACTAGGTGGCGAAATTAATTTCATGTGGCCGTGAATATGGATGTGCACCCGTGAACGTCGCGCGAAACGGCCACGAACCCTTTCGCGGGAAAACGCGCGCGAACCCCGCGAAATCCGTTCACGCTTGGTCATGGAGTTTTACGGCACTAATGTGGAGACGCCATTATATTTGATGCTATTTTTTTTCTTCATAATCTCATTGAATACCATCTTCGTCAAATATCAGGTTCTCAATTGTCGTAAGTCTTGGACAAGTCAGCCTGTACAGGAAAATAAGAAAGTTGTCGCGGAGTTTTATTTGCTTCTGAACAAAAACCGGGAGAACTTACAGCCATCCATTTGCTCTTTGTCTTGAATTTTAAACTGCACAACACAAAATGCTGTTGTAACCGAGCACGTAATAGCAGGTCATGCATTCTGTGATGAGGGTGTTTCTTGTTTTATTGCTCGGGTCTCTAGGGTCGTTATTTAAGGAGTTGGATGACCGTAAAATTTTATATACGACCACGGAAGTGTAGTCCAAATAAAGACAACGACAACAAAACTTTTTTATAAGTCGTAAGTGGAAAAATAGTTTTTATTCTATTAAGACGCGGTCAACTTATGTTTTGGTAGCAATGATAGGATGTTCAATAAATTCTTAGATAACTTTACTATCGAATTGGATTAAATCTGTTAAGTCAGATTTAAGTTCAGTAAATAAATAAATATATCTATATATATATATATTTGGAGCCAAATATATATATATATATATGTTTGGAGCGTGATCTTTCTTATTTTATAAATGAATTAGCCGCCGCGCCCGCGTCTTCGTTCACGTAAAATTAGTTTAAAGATTATAGATTCAATTTTAGCGTGATGATATGATATGATGTGATGTGATGTGGTGTGGTGTGTAGCTTTTAAGTCGTAAATTTTATCACGATATTATTAGATGATTAAAAATATTAATATTATATAGATGACGTTATTCCCAAAGGATCTTCCTTTATCTGTCCGGTAACACAGGCATTAAGTTGTCTACCTCAGGAACAGACGTCCATGTGTCATATAGTCCTGTATATATTTATTTATTTTCACAAGTCCGGCGGCCTAAACTAATCATTAAAGGCCGGCAACGCATCTGCTAGCCTTCTGGTCGTGCAGATGTCACATACAAGTTTTTAATTTAAGCTTAGTAGGAGGGGAAAAGGGAATATTAGACGTACCTAAAAAAGTATTCCTAATAATAATAATAAAAAAAATAGCCTGAGTTTGATATAGTTCAAGTAAATATTTTTAAAGGCAAGGAGAACTTCAAAGCAGCTGAGTTGGACACCACGACGAATGTATGCAATGAAACTACTGACACCAACGATTGCGCGCGTCCCGGAACTACTAAACGAAGACAGTATTACTTTAAACGGGTTCGTATCCCTTAAGAATAATTTGATAAATAGTTCTTTTTCTCTCACAAACTTTGGAATAATATTTGCAAATTGAAATATGTATTTTAAAATACGCGCAATATAAACTAACATTGAGGTAACTCTGCTTGTTCGGTTTTCACACCTAGACAGTTGATCCAATTTTGGCGAATTTTAATATAGCGATGGATTGTACCTTGGAGAAGGACATATGACACTTTTTGTTGCGAAAATGCAACTGAACTCAACGCAGACGAAGTGGCGGTTTACAGCTAGTAAAATAATATTTTTGTGTTGCTCATGAAGCGCCATCGTAATTTGCTATTTTGGATATTACACAGACAGCGTGGGCCTTTACCGACTGCCAAGCAATAATCGACGCTACCGACTCTGATATAGAGGCGAATCCGACACCAGACAAAATATCTAGTCAAAATGGAAACGCAGGTAAATATATTATGGTATTTCTGTTTAATACCAATGAACAGAAAGTTCGAGAAGACTAGTAGCGTTTAGGGCAAAAAACCTTACAACTTCTAAAACCCCATCTATTACGAATACATCCATATAATAAGATAGTTTGTCTGTAATTTCTAAATGAATGCTTTTTTAATAGTCTCTCTGTCTCCGTTTGCCTTATTGTATTTATTGATCCGGGGATAGTCTTCGAAATAGCTCATCTTAATGGCTAACCTAATTAAGGTTACATTTAGAGTGTAAGCTTAAGATGAAGGTTTTACTCGAACTTAAAACACTGAGGTTATAGATAGAATTCTGTACGATATTCGATGGTGAAATTTGCTGCCCCTAAAATATCACATATTTTTCAATTTTGTGCTTGTATAAATAAATAAAATATAAAAACAGTTTCAATTTTTTGTTATTGTTGATAGCAGCCATTTCAATTCGAAATGTGACACACAAAGCTTTTGAACCCCAGGCCTTTTGCCATACAATGTCACATTTTGTTGTTACCCTAGCCCCTTTAAAGACGGACATAGTGCTCTGAAAAAATGTTATGATAAAAAATTTACTTGCTTTAGACTCGAAACACATCATTCTGTACGCGATAGTATGCCGTCTATGGTCTAAAAAAAATTATGATACAAAATTAACCTGCTTTTGGCTCGAAACACAACATTCTGTACGCTTAGTGTCCCGTCTGTGGTTTAAAATATTTATGAAAGACGGGCTTAGTGCTCTAAAAAAATGTTATGATAAAAAAATTACCTGCTTTAGGCTCGAAACATAACATTCTGTACGCGATTGTTCTGTGTGTGGTCTAAAAAAAATATATGATACATAATTAACCCGCTTTTGGCTCGGAACACCTTTTTAAAATTAATTTTACACAGATTTTAATGTCGGAGCCAGACATAGCTCACAGTGTTTGTACATTTTTGTCCTTTTGTCCCGCGGGCCGTATGTGGCCCGCAACCCCTATCTTTGTGGCCCGTCACTGTTTTGTATATGGCAATTTAACTATTATTCGGAGCCAGACATAGCTTCATTTGAATGATCATGTAGTGTGGCCGGGTCTTTGTGTAGCTGCCCAAAATTTTGTAGTACATTGTAGACTTCAAGGGCAAAAATGATGAGCTATGTCTGGCTCCGGCATTACTACATCAGAAAAATCGATACACCTTGCAAGTTTATGTTTTATGAGGATTATCATAAAAATGTGTATATCTAGAAACATATGACAAAAAAAAAACGAAAGTGGCTCGATTTTTTCATGAAATATATATAACTACATAACAGGAGCGCAGTCTTGTTGTGATGTATAAACATTCAGCATTTTTAATAACGCTTATAATATCTAGCATATAATAGACACTTATTTCCAAATAATCATTTTAAGTGTGGCCCGCCAACATTTAATTTTTTAAAGATGTGGCCCGTCTGTATCTCATTTTTTAAAGATATGACCTTTACCTGCCAAAAGGTTTCCGACCTCTGATCATAGTCCAACAATCGTTTAATTTTGAAATATATTTTGTGCTTTTCTAATACAAAGTTTCTCGGTAAAGTCGCAGTATTCTGGCTGATTTTTATAGAGTTCCATACTTCCAACGGAAAAAGGAATCCTAACAGGATCACTTCGTTGTCCGTCCGTCTGTCAACGCCATTCTTCTCAGAACGCATAGAGCTTTGACCTTTGAGCCGCTAAAAAAACAACCCTTCAGGTTACCTCTAAAAAGATATGATCATTTATGTCACATTTCTTATACATTTCCAAATGAAACCAAAGCTTATAGGGTACTTCTCGTTGTCAAATTTCATGATCCTATCATAAAATTTGACAAGGAGCTACATACATTTTGTAGGATTTTTTTCATTTTCAGTTAATCTATAGGTTTAGGAACCCTAAGGCTCCAGGGCTCTGTATATGGACCGGGGCGTGAATTGTAAAAATACGCCAGTAAATATATCCAGTGGCGTATTTTTTTAATCAACGCCTATATAAATATCTATGTTTTAATAAATAATAAGTGTTTCAAAATGCGGTAACATTTACAGAGGAATTGAAAAAAAACTGAGCCTTATTTATGGTTATTGCTTTAACATTTGAGTAATCTTTGCCGTTGTTAGATAATACGATTTTATTGGGATTATTTTTTTTAAATTTTCACTATCTAACAGCTAAACGACTCGAAGTATTTATTATCCGTATTAATAATATTATAAACTAGATAGATAAACGAGTTAATGTCAAAGTCACGCGTTTATTTAAATTCGGTTTTCTTATAAGGACTTATGAGCGTGACTGTTTTTAACACCAAACGCAAAAAGAGGAGGGTCATAAGTTTGCCATGTCTGCCTGTCTGTTTGTGTGTGTGTCTGTCTGTCTATCTTTGGCATCATAGTTCCCGAAGGGATGAAGCGACTTAAATTTGCTTATTTTTTGTATTAAAGGTGACTTATCCGCGAGTGTTCTTAGACATGTTTGATGAAAATCGGTTGAGCCGTTTAAAAGTTGTGGAGGGTGAAAGTGGGGAGCTCAAATAAATATGCCGGGGCCAGACATAGTTTCATTTGAATGATCATTACAATGATCATGCAGTGTGGCCGGGGACTTTGTGTAATTGCACAAAGTTTTGTAGTACTTTGTAGACTTCAAGGACAAAAATGTACAAATAAAAAACAAAAGGTCCCACTGTTTTACGTGTCTTCCGAAATACGGAGGAGGCCGGACACCAAATATAAACTAGTGCTAGAGTGGGTCACCCATCTATCACCCATTCGCAGCAAGGGCAACTTAACCTAGCGATCGACTCAAATGTCGACCACTGATTAAGCTACGACCTCCTCAACAGGTATAATGTACGGTTCTAATGATGAAACATTTTTTGCAAATTGGTCTAGTAGTTTCATAGCATATTCAACCCCAGGTAATCGAATAGTTCCTCCTCATTTTATTAGTATAGATGACGAAATTAAGTAACGCCCTCTTCTGGCAGCATTTGATACGAGGAGCAAATATAGTAGGAAATATCTAGATGCCTCTCAACCCCGGCCAACACTTACATTACATGCTTCACTGTGCCAATAAACATGCTCGCTTCGCAAAATTGGAAACATTCCAGATAGAGAGCACGGAGGAAAATTACTAGTTATTTACGTAACGCACTTAGAAACTTAGACATAATTTTGTAATTATTATTAATTGATGTTGGCAACATCGATATTAACTACGAGAACTTGGCATTATTGAGGATATTGCCAACTCAATATTGCCAAGTTGACGTCGACTCGATGTCCCAAAGTCCACAACCGTGCAATTTTGTAGAAACTTCTTGGCTCGCACAATTTCTCTGGTAATAGTTACCAACTTCGATATTTCCGAACCGAAACGACTTAGACACGTTCCAGAAAAGACCACACTCATTCTTCTCCTCTTCAAAGCTGGCTCGGGTGTTGTAGTAGTCCATGGGAGGTGGTAGTCACTTGTGTGAACCGCCTACCCATTTGCCGGTTGTATATTTAAAAAAAAAAGGAAAACACTTCTGCTACTGTTCGATTAGATACCACCATTTGCTGATTGGATGCCGCCATTTGCCGTTGCATGTGGTGATTGCGGGGAGAATTGGACGATAGGCAGAGTCAGTAGATACTCAATCTACTGACTCTGCCTACAGAGAACACCTTCTGTAAGTATTAACAAGTGAAATAGTGGTAAAAGCTATAACAGGCGTCTGTTACCTATGATACAGGCATTAAGTTGTCTATCTTAGCAACTGACGTCAGTCTGTCATATAGTCCTGTATATATTTATTTATATTTTGATTCCTAGTTTTTAATAAAACTAGGCCTTACTCTAGTTACGAAATATATTACGTACTTTAACGAGTTAAATTAACTAAATAACGATCTAAGATTAAACCGAGGACAGGGCTCGTTAACAACTTTGATAAAGTTTCGACCTTATTAATTTAAGTAACCAAAATTAATAATAACTTTATGTTAAACTTGAAACTTCACTTTATCATCAAACTATTTTTTTTGACGTCTTGTATAGAAGTTTACATCTTTATTATTATAGTGGAATCCTAAAAAAAATTGTCTAGTCACTAATGAATAAATCGTTTGAACGTAACGCAAAATAATATTAAATAACATACCCACATCAAATTCAAAAAAAGTAGATATTAATAAAAAAAGTTGAAAGATATTAATAAGAAAATAAAAAAAGTGAATGACTAAAAAACCACTATTTAGTCCATAATGGACTGGAGTAGACAGTTGGAGCTGCGGCCATAAGAAATGCTACGAACAACTAGCTAGAGCAGACTCTCCTGTTTCCTCTTAGAAGTCATGACATCTTCATTCATTCCACTTATCCAATACTAGTTGTTTCCCGCGACTTAGTTCAATGCTGATGCAACCCGCGTTGACACTAAGGAGGGTCCGATGTGGGCCCAGCACATATATTTTCAAAGTCGAATCTTCGAATCCAACGGTTTCAAATGGTTGTGCTAGGCCCTCGGACCTCAAATTAAAGTTGATTCGAAAGGAAGCTTGGTAATGTCTGAATTCAATTTCAAGAGCCACGCAATTTTACTGTGAAATAAGTGAATTCGAAGTTAATCTTCTATTTATGTTATGTTATTCAAGTTGATTGATATTCAGGGCGCCCTCGACGTAAAGTAAAACGTCCCTACCATGAAAAGGATTTACCCGCCTGTGTACAGTACCTTATAGTCGGAACTGGAGCGGCAGGTTGGGCTGCCTACCGCGCGATCAGCGAACACGACAAAAAGGCCAAGGTTTGTCTTGAGCGTTTATTTAATTTGGACATCAACCATATAAACAATATTGAAAGTTTAAGAACACCCTCTTCCTATCGTTATCCTGATCTAGTACCAGGGTCCGCTTAGATTGCCGTCTGACGTCATCCTCGGAACCTCTACGATCTCTGCAACCTCACGATTAATATTACTCGGTTAATCAGCCTTCTACCTGGCGGACTGATGATTTGATGCGGGTCGCAGGAAGCCGTTGTATGCAAGCAGCGCAACACAGCCATTCGTGGTAATTCATGGAGGAGGCCTACGTTCAGTAGTGAATGCACCCAGGCTGAAATGATGATGAATCAGCTTACACTGTTTTACGTGTCTCCCAAAACACGAAGGAGGTCGGATTACAAATACAAACCAGTGTCAGAGTCATCCATCTATTACCCGGTTGTAACAAGAGCTACTTAACCTAGGGATCGATTCAAAGGCCGACCATTGATTAGGCCACAACCTTCTCTTGTTGTAAAATTTGAAAGTGTAAGAGACCATATTGGTTAGAATAAAAGACTTGATACATATTGTATTACGTTCTAGGTGTTCTTCATCTCTAAGGAAGATTGTATCCCCTATAGCCGACCACCCATGTCCAAACATATGTGGTGGAATCACGAGCCACCTGACATGAAAACGTTGAACTATATAGAAGACGGCAGACGGCACACGTATGTTTATAGAGTGCGTTCAGTCTAAAAACGCAAGCTCCTCCCATCTGCTAAACCGCTAAAACTCTGCTAAATCGATGGCGCGATTAGTTGACATTACAGTGACTGTTTGAGAATGTAGAGATATCAGGCTGCAACAAAAAAAAAATTGAAATAAGACGTGAATGATATTTTGTCATTCAGCTTATACAGAATTCTCTTGTAATCTACATTATATAAACATGAATAAATTGTAAATGTCTGAATACATTATTGTGGTAGGAAAAAGCGCCTTTACTTTCTTCCCCACATTTACAATAAAATCGCTGCACACACACAAGCAAGCGTTGCAATTATTATTTACTTTCACGTTTTAAAATAATGGATTTTAGCGGAAGGGCATTTTTAGACTGAACGGGATATACTTTCCTACTTTTTGATATAGATTTTATTCCACGGTTCACCGAGGAAAAACATCTTAACATTTTTTTTTTAAAGAATATTAGGAATACTTTTTAGGTATGTCTAACATTCCCTTTTTCCCTTCCTACTAAGTTTAAATTAAAACTTGTATTAGGAGTGGGTGCGACAATACCCCAACGGCGGTGGGGTTTGAACCGGGTACCTTCCGGATTTCAGTCCATACCTTATACCGTTGAGCTACGTGCGTTTGTTATCAATATAAAAATAATTTATGAATCTCAAACATTACAGTTATGTAATACATTCTATACCTAATAATTGCACGCTTCATATGTGTACATGTTAATTTTAACGCGTCTACCAAGAACAAAAAGTGGCAACTCTATAAAAAGCTACACCACTCACCGTCTCATTAAAATCTTATTAGCTCAAGATTCCGTATCGAGATATAACGCATGCCTCTTCGCAAATCCTCGTACGCTACGGGACACATGCTTATTAATAATAATAATAATATCATTACACTCATTATACCATCGTCTCTTTTACGCAAAGAGAGCGTAATTACAACATTACTTACATCCCTCTCAAACTCATTAGTGCAAAGCGATACGCGTAGGGCAGCCTCGTTCTATTTCTTTCGCGCGGCCGCAGCGGAAAAACTCGCGTCTATCCGTCTCCCTCGCACGTCACTAATGTGCACCAAAATGAGGCCTGATGATTTTCTTTTTACTTTCGAACGAAAGCCACTTTTTCCGGATGACAAGTCGAAAAGTGTTTACGGGCTTACGAAATTGGATGTCCCCCAATACGGCGGGACTCGTTAAGGTCGGTTCGAAGGGAAAAAAAAGTAAAACGGGCGGGAAAGAGAGGCTCTGCGGAGGCTTTTTATAGTCGCTGTCCCGATGCGCTCGCGCACGGCAGTGCGAGCTCGAGGATCTCTCCTAATCTCATTCTAATAAAAAGTTCACGCACATATCGACGCATTATCATTAGATTTAAATTAAGAACAGTTTTTTTTTAATTATTTAGCGCCACGGACGTTAAGTGTTAGGTGTCGAATAATGTGGAACGCGCGCTGTTTATGGTCGATTTTATGGTTATATTTTGACATCAATTCAGTGGTATTTTATTAGGGTTGTAATTATTGTAATCATTAACGTTTCGTCATTCAAACTGTGTGGTCGTGTTTGATTGTTTTAAATTTGTAATTGAAATGGAATTACATTGAGTTTGTGTTGTGTTGTTACTGTTGACTGTCCGCAAACAAAATGTTTTTAAGGTGAGAAATAATATGATAGTAATACTTATTTATTAAATATTTTTTTTATTTATATTTAAATTTTTATCATTTTTTAATTTTATTTTGTTTCATATTTAGTATGACTTGTTAAATTTTGGAAATTAATGTATATACATATAATTAAATACAAATACATATTTAAACGACGCTTGTAAAATAAATTTGTTTATATTATTTAATTTATAATTTCTACATAAGAAAATAAATTGTATTAAAGCTGACTGGACTGTATTACTAGTGATTTCTAAATTAATGTCTTTTTTTTCTTAATTTTTGGTATACGTTTCTGTTACCGAATAATGCTTTTTATATTTTTTCTTCTAGCTTACGCTAGGGCAGGATCATCTTAAGAACAATTTATCCGATTTTGACTAGACTATAAAATAGAGGTGTTATTTTATCCCTTAATTTTAGTAACTCCGTATGTGAAAATAGAAACCCCATTGAAATCATTGTAGTTTAATTAAAAATAGTTTTTTTAAGTTGTATGTAAACATAATTTCTGAAAATAGATTTTACTAATTTTTGAAAAGTCTTTCCTTCGCAACGATAAAATAGTTTTCCTTATTATATGGTCTTAGCCATTTAAAGGTTAGAAATTAATATAAATTATGTGTGTAAAGTAAATCTAAGGTGAAACGGCCTATCTGAATAAGACTGTTTTGCAAGCCGTTTTTAATTAATTACAAGTTCTTGTTAAAAAAATACTGAAAGGAAGCTATTAAATTAGCACTAAGTACTTTGCGCAAGTCCCCAATTAAAAGAAACGTAGAATGAAGACTTTAACCACACCCAGCACAGATTTCTGCTTAGGGGGGAATCGACATAAGGCAAACCTTAAATTTTCCTAGTATTCTTTTAAAATAACGAATTTATCAATTAAGAAACTTTAAGGCGGGAAATAGGTATGTAGTATTTTTGCAAAATACCCCAACTGCAAAGAATCGTACAATGAATAATTTAACCATACCCAGCACTGTTTTATACTAAGTAAGAGACCAAACAAAAGTTTTAGGCAAATAATATATGAAAAACAACAGCCAAGCAACCTTTTAAAGCGGGAATTGCGTATTCACTTTGCAAAAGATCCCAACTGCAAAGAATCGTAATTGAACCCTTTAACTACATACAGCACAAACTCGAAGCTTAGTTTATATTCTCTAAATAACAACGGTAGAACGGGGCAAGCTTTTAGTAGTATTCTAATACTGCTAGTAGACTAAGACCATGTACAAATACGCAGAAGCGAGCAATCCCAATCATGCGTTGCCGACCATTGACAAATAAGTATTTACCACTTTGCGGAAGAAGGACCACTATGCTTCTTCCGCAAAGTGACACTTGGTAAATCTTACGCCCAATGTGTTTACTATTTCCATTACTAGTATTACATTGTAAAATTAAAAATCTATATATAGTACAACAGAACGTGTTTTCAAAATCTTCATACACCAAAATGTACACACGAGTCCATTAGGAAACGTATATAAACTGGTCTAACCGCTGAAAATCAGTATTGTTACTAAAGTGATAAGTGGTACTGACATCAAAAGACATAATTTGACAAGCTATTTTCGCCTTATATGGATGTAAATAGACGACATATCTCTTTGCACTGATATAATTACCACGTCGAACTTTAGGTAAACACAGTTGCACATAACCTTGTCTGAAAATAAATAACGTACGTAATATACGTTACGTAGATTGATTATACTAGTAACACGATTTGACCACTGAGGAGTAGTACCACTGTTCACTAACCATATAGAGAGCTCTCTTTTCTTTGCTTAATCGTTAATAATACTAATAAAATTTCTTTATTAAATGTAAACACCCAATACATAAGTCAAAGTTACAGAAACGTGTAAAATATTTAAAAAACGAGTGTGCTTTAGACCACGCGTCTGAAGTAAAACTCTAAAATAATTTACAAATGTATTCTCTTTAACAAAATAATCAAGAAACCACCGTTCGCGTAACACATTCACCAGTTTACTCTCAAAGTCGAGCGTGCGTAAAGAAGTTTTACTTCATAAAGATTTAACACTAAAATAATGATAGGCTTGTCTATGTACGAAGTAAAATAAAACAATCAATTGTTTGTTCATAGTATGCTGCACTGAGAGCCAGTGTTTGAAAATTGATCAGTTCAGATTCTCCGCTACGTCATACATATTGTACATACCTAAAGTAGTCCTAGTAACTATTCTTCAGACGAAAAAAACGACGAATCTTTAGCTGTAACATCACGGTACATTGAATCAAAAACCATTGCCTCCATGTTTCTAAGAACAACATAAAAAAAAACCGAAATAAAACAACTGATTATCGATCTTCACTTCACTATTGTACCAACGTCGATTGACGTCGTCGATACCGGCCGATCGTACGGATAAAATATTTCGATAGTCATTATGTCAAATCCGAGCGCTTTTGACAGAATTATCGTATGTAATCAAGTAATCACGTCAGTTGACTTAACTGCTGAGAAATGCTTACAAGCACCGGTACCGCTCCGACGTCCGTGTCCGAAAAATCGATAATGCTTCAGACTTAGCGTGTACTCTATTTTATTAGTTAAAAACAAATACATTTTCTTCCTGCCCGCAAGGTGATCCCAATTGATTTCAAAATTATTAGTAATAAAATCGCAGTCCTTCACAGTGACACAAGTTTATTTAAGTTAAATGACAATGTTATACATTAAAACTATTTCAGGTATTCTAAATTTTAATATCTGTCAAAATCATCGTCGAGCAATTGACCGATAGCTTTACTCGATTCCCGCCAGTCGCGCCCCTGTTCATTTTTTTTTAATATTGACAACAACCCATCGCTTTCATGCCACTAATGGCAATATTGCTCACAAAAACTGGTTACAAAAATGCTGGCGACAACATCAGACTTAGAGACTTGAAATTTTTCACATTGATAGATCATGCTTGGAACTGATTAGGTAAACTATTTTGAACGAAATCTTAGAACAACTTTTGAAGTAATTAACAAATACCTATATCGCATATCCGAAATGGAGCCCTTCTATATTAGCGTGTCTTGAAATGGTCTTGGCCACTTTTTCTTCTTCGAATAAAAATTCAAAAGATGCCATTTATAAATTGACTTTTATAATCTATTTTATATCCTAATTTATATGAAATATGAATGTTTTCTAAAGAGTTCGTATTACTTAGTATTAAAATAATCTTCCTATAAGCTTTGCTTCCTGTAAAATTTGTTTTTGAAATTGACGGGAAAAGTTTATGTATAACAATTTTTTTCAAGGTAAGAGTTAATGTTCATTAATTTTTTTATAAAATGCGATGCAAATTATCTTGATTTTGTAAATTGACAAAGCGATTACAATAAATATAGTATTTGAGAAAATAGATTAATTTTCGATCAGAAGCTATT
>JANCMC010046990.1:767927-851773 GCA_024363005.1 Charaxes varanes | reverse complement strand
TATTTCATTAATATTATAAATTTCCTTTCAACTATCAGATTGAACATGGTCTGGTCTGGATAAAATTGTTGACAGTCTATTTATGTCATGAATATTTATCCAATATTTAATTAAGTTATATGTCATTAGTCAATTATAATAAATAATGCAATATTATTTTCTTCGTTCATGACTATGGTTAATACAGTGTAAGTGAGAGTCAAAAGCACATAAGTTATTCTTCGTTTAGAATTATTGGTTTAGACTTTTCAAAATGAATTAATTAACGACAGTGGTCTGAGTCTAATTTATGAAATGAAATGAAAATACCTTTATTCAGAAACACACCAGAAACTATAATTTACTAATAATAATTTTAAGAACAGGAACGTTTGTAAAAATATAATCTGAACATGTGGCGCCAGTATCGGATATTCTAGTAGGCTCCATAAGCATATTTGTAATAATATAAAATTTTATAACTTCATTCTTGTAAAAATCGACTTTCTTTTTTATATATATATATAGATACATTTGAATATAAAAGATTTGGATGCGTAATCAGTGCTACAAAAATGTCGTAACAAAAACTACATTCCTGGCATAGACGAGCTTGAAATGAGTACATTTTCACGGTGCCTTCCCTTGCCGACCGTGTAATTTCTTCTCAGACGCCTTAGTTTATAGACTGCATTTTGTAGACGGCACGTGTTCAAAAATATATATACATATATATTAATACGTGAATCGAAAACTTAAGGTGTCATTTTACAATAATTGCGCGGACGGAGAAGTATGAAATTTGGCACAATTGTAGTTAATATAGAGGAAGTTGTGTGAATACTAATATTTTTTTTATAATATGCAATATTTATATATTAAATTATTAAAATAAAACCAAACGCACACCAATGCGAACGATTCACACACACACACACACACATGTATTGGATGATGTCAAAGCGTAATTGTGTTAACCGTATGTTATATTGATTGTCAAAATTTTATTTTCTGTGAATAGAACAATGTATGTCGTTGTACGCAAAAAGGTCTGTGGGCGAATTTCGACCAGCCGGGGATCTCTAGTATATATATAATATATGAAAAAAATATTTAGTCACGTTTTAGTTTACGTTATTATTATATTTGTATTTGTCATGCTGTTTACTTCTTCACTATGAGTGAATTCATACTGTTTCCTTTCTTCCTTTCTTTAATATAAAAAACGGAAAGTCATCTAACAGGGAATCTCGAAAACAGTGGACGTATAAAGTTGAAATTAGCCATAGAAGTAGTTTCTCTTTAAAATACATTCGCTGAAAACGGATGTTTCGATAGAACCAGATTAAGGTGGTGTAAAAGCTCCCGCAAGCTTAATTTAACGCGGCCGAAGTCACGGGAAACAGCCAGCTTTTATAAAAACAACCTTTCGATTTTCTAGAAATTTCTTGCCTTGCAACATTCTAAAAAAATATATTTGTGTATAACAGGCGGCTGTTGCCTATAACACAGGCATTAAGTTGTCTACCTTAGGAACAGACGCCCGTGTGTCGTATAGTCCTGTATATATTTATTTATTATATTTATTTATTTATTATATCTGCATACTTGTGAAATTAGCTCTGTGACCCGTTGGTAGGTACTAGTTAAGGAAGATAACTAAGAATAGAAGTTACTTAAATGTATTTATATTGATTTATTAGAAAATTTCTCTGAAGTAATATCAAAAGTGTCAGACGCTTCCTATGGAATAGAAATTTTGTCACATATTTTACGAAGCTCTTCAAAGAATTACTCAAGTTCACTTATTGCTACAAATATGATTTTTTTTTTAATTTACTAAGATTTTAATGACAAACTTGAATTTAATCAGTTACCTTAACCATAAATAATTAAATTTAGGAATTTTAGGCATTTTAGGTATATTTAATATTTCCGTTTACCCTCGTACTTACAATAAAAACATGAGTGGCTGCGACAATACCCCTACGGAGTCAGGGCTTAAACCAAACACCTGATGTATTTTTGTCCATCTCTTCTACCCCTTGAGCTATTGAGATACTATACGCTGTCCGTTTATAACTTGCACCGTTTAAAAATGTCGGCTTTGAACGCGGCAAACACAGAGTGATGGCTTGACATTTATTTCCTTTGCATCAGCCCATTGTCGGTTGTCTTTATGACAAAAGATAAATATTTTCCGAGTCGAGCATTGTTGTGCGATATCGGCAAGGGGAGGGTGGCCAGAGGAAATGGTGGTGTGAGAGACAAAATAGATATTATTTCTTGTTGCGGAGATCGATCATTAACCGGTTGTTTGGGCTTGTTTTGTTCTTTTTTTAACCAAGTTCAAGGAAGGCGAGTATATTAAGGTTTATTTATTCATATTAGAATTTTATATACATTTTAAAACAAAACAAATACCGCAAAAATTCAAACCCACGATATTATAGGCTTCTACGAGACGGAATAATCTAGCTACTGAATTATCTAACCACGGAATAATGTACCTACGCAATAATCTAGTTACGGAGTAATTGGGCTACGGAATAATTTAGCTACGGAATAATCTGGCTTCGGAGTAATCTATGAACAGAAAAATCGGAATGAACAGAAAAACGGAGTAACGTAGCAACGAAAAAAATCTGGCTACGGAGTAAGCGGGTACAAAGTAATCTGGCTGTGGAATAATATGGTTACTGAATACAGTGGTTACGGAGTAATCTAGCTACACAATAAACTAGCTACGGAATAATCTGGCATGCCGCATTGCCACCTCACTTACGTAAAAATACAAAAATAACATCAGTTTTTTGTTAGTATGTAAAGAGTATAAAACAATACAATTTTTTTATTTCCTGCAGTTTCGCTATTTTCACATACTTAACAGATTGTAGAGTAAAATCTAACATACGACATTGATATAGCCGATGAACATCATATATTTTTGGTATTGAATCGTAAAATTCCAGCAAACATCAGACGACGCCGGCGTCAGCATGATTTTAAGTACATTTCAGTGTACAAAGGGATTCATCTGCTCCAATATTGTAAGAACCATCTTTTGTAGCATCAAAGGTCCTCTTTGAAATATTTTCGTTGTTACGGAATTAGGTTTTAGGGTGTATTAACCGACTTCATAAAGAAGGTTAGAGTATGTTTTTTAAATATTACTAGGGGCAAACGGGCAGGCAGGTATTTGTTAAATAACTTCAAAAGTTGTTGTCAAAGTTCGCTGAAAAAAATTGTACTAATGAGATTTTAGCATGGCCGGAGTCAGACATAGCTCAAAGTGTTTGTAAATATTTGTCCTTGAAGACTAACAAAGCACTATAAAACTTTGCGCAGCTACACAAAGATCTTAAGGATATGTTTTACATGTATATAAATTGTACTTAAATGTGTAGATAGATTATAAGTAAATAACTAAATAAAATAAAACTAAGGAATGCTTAATCCAGTATTGCAAGCTGTTAGAAAATTTCACAATTCGAAAGTGTTAAAAGTGTTTTAAAAATAAACATTCACACACACATTGAAGCTATAAAAGACGTGTTAAAAAGGTCGTTTAAGGCTTAAGCTCTAACACACATGCACATTAACTTCATACGTCTCTCATGTACCCCAATCTGGTTTTAGCTCAGCCCAAAATACCCATGAAAATCAATACACTAGCTGCCAGCCATTTTGTGCACTGACCGCGAATTTTGTAACAATACTTGCAATTTTGCATACACATACTTTCTTAGGAAGATGCTTTGAAAAACCACATGTTATTTGTAGTCGTAGCTTTGTAATAAGATGTGGCACTTTGCATCTTTAATCGCATGCAGCAAGAGTGTTTTCAGGAGTTATTCAGACTTATACTGGCAGTTGAATGTCACCACAGGAAAACGCGTTAAATCTCCAAATTGAATCTCCATTAGCAAAAATCTAGTCCATTACAAGAAAATTAATGCAATGGTAGAACGATATTAGGACATGAACTTATGAACCCGGGTTTTACAATCCCAACAAGAGAATAACATTTGAATTTTATCAAAATTTTGTTTTTCACAGCCACGGGAGAATAAAATAACTACCCCAAGGTGTTTTTTTCTAACGGTGTTTTTACGAGAACAGCTTCTTAAGTCACAAGTTCTTCAGCGCAAGATATGCATATAAATATTATAGTCTTTTTTATATATAAGAAAGGGCAAACGGGCAGACGGTTTCTCTCGAGTGTCTACGCCTATGAACAACTGCAACATCAGAGGTCTCACAGATGCGTTGGCGACTTTTGAGCAACAAGTATGCTCTTTTCTGGAAGGTCCCTAAGTCTTATCGGTTAGGAAATACCGAAGCTGGTAATTGATTCCACGGGGGAATTGTGCGAGATAAGAAGTTTCTTGAGAATCGCACGGTTGTGGATTTCAGGACATCACGGTGGTGTACGTGAAATTTCAAGCTCTCAAGTCCCCACCTGCGTCGCGAACATGTAAGATTCAGTGACGTTTTCCGCTCCGTTATTTGAGCTATTTACCAATAAGACCTCGTGCAATCTATCTCTATTTATATCGATTTTTATATATTTATTTGTTTCTTAAATTTATGTGTTACAGAGTAATAGGAGTGGGCCATATTCAATCATAATTACACGTCAGAAGACATGAAGGGCGCGCACCGAAGTTACGGCTATGACAATCCATCACGTGTCCCTTGTCCGAAACGATTAACGCAACAAATGATATAACGTAATACATTAATGTATTATAGTGCTCCTGTCTGCTAAAATATTGTCTGCCCCGACGATGAAAATAGTTGTTAGATGCTATTATAATTATTTCTCATTTCATAATCTCATAATAATCGTCGGCGACCCAGCTCTTTCCGTTCGGCTCGATTCTTTGGCTATGCGGAGAGATGTCGCTTCACTGTGCATCTATTTCTATGATACTTTATAAGCGTGATGAAACCAGCTTATATACCTTTGTTATATAAAAGTGATACTTTATAAGCGTTATGAAACCAGCTTATATACCTTTTTTATATAAGCTGTAGTCCACGATTTCGTCCGCGTTAATTCTTTGGTTTTGTCAAATTTTGAGCGCTTATAATCGATTTTCTTTTTGCGCGGAACCCTAATTATTTTCTTTTAAAAGTAAAGTAGCCTGTGTTAAACTACCAGTGAAAGTCCCGTTGAAATCAGAATAGCCGTTTCAGAGCTTGTCCAGAACAAACAGATAGATAGAAAAAAATCTTTTAACTTGTGTTTTCGGTACAGACATCGACATACTATAGTATGTCGATGTCTAATCGATGTCTATAACTATATTATATATATTATAGTTATAGGCAATAAGGAAAAATAAATCGACGTTACAAACAGACACACCAATTTTATTTATCTGTATGGCTGTATAGAGTTTGAGAAGTTATTATACTTTTTTTAAATTAAATGGTCAACCGACAACTGCATGTTTAATGCTATTTATATAATACTTTATACTAATATATGAGCTAATGAGTTTTTTGTTTACTTGAACGCGCTAATCTCCGGAACTACCGATCCAATTAAAAAAATTCTTTCAGTATTAGATAGCCCACTTATCAAGGTAGGCTGTAGGCTATATAACATCGCGCTAAATTTTTTCACCTAATTTTACATGGACGAAATCGCGGGTAACAACTAGTAATTTATATGTATATCACATCCTTTATTCAAAACCCGATACTCACCATTAACTCGAATGCTAATTAATCACTGATAAATTTCACTCGATTCGACTCGAGTCACGTAATATAAAAACCCGAGTGATTCAGAAAAATTAAACCTAAAAATATGTTACAGCCTTAGACTGCACGCCCCTCCTCTAAATAATAAATCGTAACGCTTGCTTGTGTGTGTGTGTGTGTGTGTGTGTGCAGCGTTTTTATTATAAACTAAAACTTAACCACGCACCTAACTTCACAAACCAATTATATTAACGAGCTTGCATATACACATTATTTTGCACTTATATGTGCATACTTTGGAGGGGCGCGCATTTTTAGACTGTACGCACTATACTTGAGTCGCATCTACGCCTAACTGCAAACCTTGACGAAGAAGATGAAAGGTCAAGGTTTTCAAAAAATATGTTATTAATTATTATTACTAGATTACTATCTTCAAGATGTCAATAGGTACCACAGTTTATGTTCATTCAAGAGGGACGATACATAAGCGAGAGCTAACATACAACTGGCGCCACCTGTTTATAATTTACGGAACTTATGGTTGCGTTTAGTAATATTTGTGAATGTTATATGAATTTAAGAAAGAAAATATTTATTACGTTACTAGCGGAACTTACGATTCTATATGTAGACCTTCCGACGAACAACTATCGGCGAGGCGCGGTCGCCCCGGGCAACTCCGACTAGCCCGGACACGAAGGTCTTCCTTTCCTCTGGTTGAGCATATCAACCTACTTTCCCACCTTTCTTTCCTCGCCGAAACTTTCCACCTGGGTGTGCCTTTCCCACAAATATATATTCAGTAAATATACATGTTACAATACCATCTGACATCATCCTCGAAACCCCCACGATCTCAACAACCTTACGACTAATATCACAAAGTGACATTAATCGGGTCCCACTGTTTTACGTGCCTTCCGAAACACGGAGGAGACTTTTGAAGCTATTTAACAAATACGTTTATAGCGTATCAGATACGGAACCCTTCTGTATAAGCGTGTCTTGACACGTTTATCATACGTCATCATGCAATACTAGGCAGTTATTAATAAATCTCAGTTTGACTTTTAAAAGTTAAAGAAGACAGATAAAACGTTAAAACTATACAAAAAGGCCAACGTCGTTCACCTTTGTCGAATAAAGTCAAGTGATCATTCGGAAAATCGTTTTAAGATCAACATAACGGCGAATTGCGTTCGACATTCCGGACACATCTTGATCTGAACGATTTACATATTACGTGACATTTTTGCGAAGCTCTCCATCGATAGACTTCGATAGACCAGGACATTGAATAAGATATTGTTTTTCAAACATTCCGGGCCCTTACAGAGAGGGAAAACTGTTATATTATCGCGTCTACTAAAAATTCTGCGAGGGTTCCACTTAGTATTTTTATGCCTACACAAAAATAGTACGTTGAACGCTCGTAGTGTTTTAATACCTACATCATAATCTTATAAGAAATATATATATATAGCTTATGGATATATCTAACAAAGAGCTGGTTTTATGATGGTCAGTCCTACAAAATCTATGACAGCTACTCGAGTACCTTGTTCAAAAGGTGAAAACAGAACTTCAGCCCGTCCTTCTATCATTGGGCTATCGAGCTGTCGAGTTGAATAATTTAATTCCACCTCCTTGAAACACCATTAAAATCACGCGTTAATTTATTTATTTAATAAGTCAAAAACAAGGCGTTAGACGGCGCTGTATTAAATTATTTAACACAGGGAACGTGAATATTTTGATATCCACATATTCTTGGATTCGACACGTTGCTCGTGGCATCACAATTACATTTCGTTACCCCTTTGAAGTGCTTCGGATGCTGTTCTAATTAATTAGTAACATACACAAGGTACTGTACTGTACTTTTAAATTTAAATGTTATTATGACTGTTATTCTCCTTCTTCCTTATACCGTTTAAGTACCAGGGTCCGCTTAGATAGTAGAGGATGTGGCTGTGGGGCGAGTTGAGATAACCGATTGCCATCTGACGTCATACTCGGAACCCCCACGATTTCTACAACCTTACGACTAATATCACAAAGTGTCAATAATCGGGTCCTACTGTTTTACGTGCCTTCTATAATACTTAATAAATAAATAAATAAATACAGGACTATATGACACACTGACGTATGTTCTTAAGGTAGACAACTTAATGCCTGTGTTATAGGTAACAGCCGCCTTTTATACACAAATATATTTTTTAGAAATATATAAATACATACACATAGATAACACACCCAGACTCGAGGTGGAAATCGAACCCACGACCCCCGGAGCGGAAGGCAGTGTCACTGCCCACTGCGCCAACGGGCCAGTCATCGTATAACACATTTGTGTATACAATTACAAATTAAAGTGACTGTTATATTACAATCTATTTGTTTGTATCGCTCTACTGTAAAGCTGGGAATTTAGAGTTATAACAAAATACGTGGGAGGCATCGACATATGCAAATCCGGCCTTCATTATGTTGTCTTCTCTTAAATCAAACAGTATCGCTGGAACATTTAAGATGCCAATTGCTATATGACATTAATCAAAACAACAATATAATATATTGATTCAACACTCTACAATGCGGTGATCTCATAAGCAAGGTGTAAATATTTACTTACATGTTATTACAAAATATACAATGAAAAATCAAGCAATAAGCACTTGGTCTCCTTCATGACATCTACGTTGAGTTCTGGTACTAGCCTCCATTGCATTAATTTTATAGACTCATTTTTATTTGCGGCTATAAATTGAGATATAAGCTCTCCTATCTTTTAAATTGGCTTAAACTGCATACGGCGTAAAAAATTTGATTGAAATCGGTTAAGTAGTTTAGGAGACCATCGCGGACAAACAATGTGACACGTAATTTATTTATTAATTTATATTAAGAAGAAACAAGGTAGGTAAAAACAAAATAACGCCTCCATCCTTTACTAAATTTTTATGTTTTTTTTTTATCATGAATGAAAGGTTTTTCATTCAACTAGCTTAGCCGCTCTTTTCAGTTATGGCTTTGCCAGTCTCATCCGATATTGCGTCAAATTTAATAGCGTAAAATTATTTAAGTAAATACGTAGTGTCAGGATGGTGAGGAGTTTGTACTTTAATCAGTGGCCCGCATTTCAGGCGATCGCTAGGTTAAGCAGTTCTTACTGTGGCTGGGTGAAAGATGGATGACATGTCCAACATTGGATTTCAAATATCCGGCATCCTTTGTGTTTCGAATGGCACGTAAAACAGTAGGTTCCAATTAAAGACACTGAGTAATATTAGTTCTAAGTTTGTAGAGATATTTGGGGATTCCGGGGATGACGTCAGGTGGCAGTTGGTCACCATTACTCCTCATACACTCAGTCCACAGTCACATCGAAAATCTGCAATTGAAGCGAAACCTGATAACGGTAAGGTAGAAAAAGTGTAGACAGTATATCATAATATTTTTTACTATGGATATCTAAGTCAATTTCATATTTGAAAACTAAGTATTAAATGTAGGTACATATATATTTTAAAAGTATACTCTAAAATATATCTTGACCAATTTAATACTTTGCGCAAACCTGGCTCAATACCGGCCGGAAGGCTAGCGCAAACACCCGCGCGGAAGTTAGTCTGGAAAGGGTGGAAAATTTTCACATTTATTTTTCTTCCTTTAAGGTTTAATAAGAGATTTATTAAAGGGTAAAATATTGACTTTTTCTCTTCCGATTATATTTATAGTAGACCAGCAGAGGCACCAGAAGTTGTCCTCTTCGGAAGTTAAAAAATTAAAATTATAAAAAACACCCCCTTATATCAGATTAAGCTTCATATATCTCGGGAATCCAAGCCATTCTGGTATCCCTTCTGGGAAGGTTACAAAAGATCCATCAAATTGACCTAACCATTCATGTAACACTAGTTGTTACATGCGACTTCACTGGGGTGAAATTAGGTGAAAATTTTTAGCGTGATGACACATAGCCTATAGCCTTCCTCGATAAATAGGCTATCTGAAATAAATTTTCGCGTTCAAGCAAACAAACAAACTCTTCAACTTCATATATTAGTATAAGATTCTTCTCTCAAAAGATGTAAGTATTCAAAACTGTTTAGAAATTCAGATGTAGAATTGACCTTTATAAGTACCTAGCTACACTCCAGATACTCTAAAAAAAAGCTTTAAGTTTTTCATACACAATTTAAACTTAATACACATGATCTCCATTTTCCACAGACTCCCCAGGTGAAAATTGGAAATTAGACATCATTGTGTGTCGATACAAATCATTTTTTTTAATTAGCCTATACTGTACCACTGCTGGGCAAAGGTCTCCCCCTTTTCTAACCACACCTTCCTTTCTTGACCCACCTGAATCCATTTCTTTCCCGCAAAGACCGATACCTGGTCAGATCTACCACTGGTACTCGACCCCGGACTACCCTAGCTACTATCGTCAGTGCCCCAGCATCGTCCGTGACGGCAGTATCAGTATATCTCTTCTTTCCGCCTACCTTTACATCCTTTTACTCTATCCTTTTTCTTTGGTGGATCTGACCAGTTAACGGACAGATAAAAAAGGAAGATCCAACCCCTGGATATAAACTTTTGTTAGTACTAAAAGTAAATTAACCAATCTTAGTTTCAATATGGTCAATTCACTTTTTTACTAATTTTATACTAGCTCCAAGTTTGCTGAGGTAATGTCTGCAGTTTAAACGATGATACCTTTGGCGGAGAATTGCAGTGTAATTCCTTCCTCGTTCGATATTTTTTATCCTCATTAGAATGCATGAGCTTGATTGATTTAGCCTCCGAGAGCTAACATTATTTTACACGGAGAGAAGCATTTTATAAAACTGTTCTATTAAGCTTTTTATATAAAGCATTATATTGTTCTAATATGCTTAGTGAACGTATATAAGACTGTATAGTTAATTTATAGAGGTAATTTGCTAAGTATAATTAGTCCCAACCTTTGTCCTACTAATATTATAAACGCGAAAGTTTATATACATGGATGTATGGATGTATGTTTGACGCTCTTTAACGAAAAAACTACTGAATGGATTTTAATAAAACTTTACAATAATATAGTTTATACATCAGTATACCACATAGGCTACAAATTAAAGTTATTGTGTGAATCTATTAGCCTTTAATCGCCCATTGCTGGGCATAGGCCTCCCTTTGCTTCTGCCACTCTCCCCCATCTCTCGCAGTCCGTATCCAAGCACTTTCCGCCACTCTTCTGATGTCGTTAACCCATCGTGCAAAGAATCGACCCAGATTTCTCCAACCTACCACCACTAACCTAGGCCACCACTCAGTAGCTTGAGTACACCACCTGACATCACCACGCCTAGCCATAAATACCCCAAGGACAATGTGGAATTGCCATACCCATACCCCTTTCAAGTAATGCATACATATTTACCACCCAAAAAAACACTTCCCGGCAAATCTTTCGCAAAAAGTCCACTATGTTTAAGTCAAGTGAAATAAATGCGACTATCAGCGTCGACGGAATAAATTTTGGAAATCCTATTGGGAAAAGAATAGTGTGCAAAATTTACGAGCCGAGGGAGGGCAGTAAAGCCTCGTTACTGTGAGCTATGACCCAATCGAGGGAATATTACTACAAAATACCATCCCGCACGCGGTGTGATAAAAAGGTGTCATGCATTGTAAACGATGTTTTCTTTAAGTTATGTAGTAAAACTCCTTTAGGCGACCTTGACTTGGGGAGCCGGTAAATACGTGACGTTACGAAAAGTGTGACCGGGTGATGCGAAGTCATTTCTTTCTTGAAATATATCTAAAAACAAATGTGCTTCTGGACTACACGATTGAAGTTAAACTTCTTTAGCTCTAGCCTTCTAGATAAAATGATGTCATGCATTGTAACGCGCGTGTTAAGACATGAACTCCCACGTTAGTTTATGTCATAATCCGCAGGTGGTTCGCGCTTCTTAAAAACTACAAGATGTTTTGCTGAAATTCACATATATGCACATGTTTAACTCGTGGTATCTGTTCGTGTCTCCAGATGGTGGGGGATAAATTGCATTAGTATAAATGTACTTCTTTTATTGTTTAGAACTACTCTTTGTTCCACCCTCGAACCGAACGAAACGCGACAATAATACCGTCACTTGACGTGACAGCATTGCCGCCACTTCACGCCGATCTCATATGAGAAATAGGGTACTGGTACCAATTCGGCTACAAGCGTGGCGCTACCTCTTTAATTAGACATTTCTTTTGTAAAATATAGACGTATCTCAGACAGACAGATACGATTTCTTCTATAATTCAAAGTCGCATACTCAATTACTTTGGCCATATCTATCGACGTAGGATCTAGATATATAGGATAGGACTCGTGGTACAGGGAAATGTTGAGGGCACTAGAGGTCCGGGCAAATTAAGACCGCTATGGTCTCTTACATAGGTGCCTCAAACTATCGGGTAACGGAGAGAAATGGCGAGCTATCCATAAAAAAAAAGTAACAGTTTCTATGGACATTATGAAGAGTGCATCGAAGAAGAAGCAGAAGAGACGGACAATTTTCTTAGTAACCCGTGAATTCACCGTGCGGGTGTCGGGTCCATTGCATTGCAGAAGAAGAGACAATAGCAGTGCCCGGGACTTGTGACCCAGGTGTAGGTTTAAGAATAGTGGCCAATAGCACTCACCTTCTCTGCCAATATTCTCTCCCCTGCCTAGCCAAGTCTGGTATGATTCTACTAGTGCTGCTTAAGATATCCTTTCTAATAAAGCATTTATGATAGTTCTTGACAAGCCAGGGTTTTTTGGTAGGTTGCACAGGTATTTTGCTGGTATACCCATCGCTCCAACCTCTATCGTGTATAAGCTGCTTTTGTAACAGTTTTTGGTGAGTTGATTAATTAGGACAAAGTACTTGTTCGTTTTTATCACACGGTCTTTAGGGTAGTTGGTCTCCCGTGGAACTGTAAGCTCTACAAGTACTACTCGCTATAGTGTAGTGTCTTTGAGTAAAGAAATATGTCCGGCCTGGATGATGAGACGACAACATCCTCTGAGATTTTGTAATATTATAGTATGTATAGTATGATACGTATGTATCCATCAAAACAGCCCAATCGGGAACAGTATTTAAGATAGAGAGAGGCTTGCATCATGATTGTTGCATATTTGGTCACATAATATTTTCACCTCTGCATGTTCAAGTTTTACCTCTTGTCGGCACTCAATATAAATGACATCGATGCAAGATGTTCTATAAATGTAAAAGTGGCCAAGAGCGTGTCAAGACATACATACAGAAGGGTTCCGTGTCTGATACGCGTTAAAAGTATTTGTTCCGTAACTTCAAGAGTTGACCGATTTCGCTCGAAATAAATTTCCTAATGAGTTTTTAGCGTGTCCTATGAACATGGAAAGTTTCAAGTCTGTACGTCTATTGGTTTGGAAATTCTAGAGGAGGGGGAACCACCTTGTGGGCGAACGGTTAGAGGGTAACTATAAGGTTCCGTTGTGAAACTACGGAACCTTATAAAAATGACTATACACTTGTATCTTTTTCTTTTAGGGTCCTCGCAGCGCTCGTAGTCGGGATAAAGGGAACTCAAGTGCCAAGAAACGAGTGACGTCACCCAAGAGTCCGAAAGCATCAACATCAGGTAAAAACATCTCAAATATCGTCCCCAATATATAGTAACCATCCACTTTTTTATGGCTTAATTTAGTATGGGTTATCTATCGATAAACAAAAAAATAACAAATAATTTTTTTTCTTCAAGAAAAGAGCATACTCATTTCTCAAAGGCCGGCAACGCATCTGCGATCCCCCTGGTGTTGCAGTTGTCCATAAGTTTGCTCTCATACCGCGTTCGTGTTCTGTATGACGCCTTACGATTTCATTACGACATCGTTCTAGTCCAGGGGTCGGCAATATTTTGAGTCAGAAGAACCTTTTGAGCCAAAAATAACAATTTGCAAATTTTCAAAGTTTCTAAAGAGCTACAAAAAATTTTCATGCCATGGCATATAATGCAAATGATCAACAATAAATAGTTGTCACATAAATAAAGTTTTTCATATAAAAAACAATCCATTTATTCATAAGAAAAATATCTACTTATCCATAATGATGCATCTGGTAACATCTCATAACAAAAATTATCTCATATCTCATAACAAAAATTATTACGATTTTTGTTATATTAATTAATAATGATATTTTTGGAAGGAACTAAAGAGCCACAGCTTTACTCCCAAAGAGCCGCATATCTGATAATTCTTCTCGAACCTTATTACGGTAGCCACTGCAGTATTTAAATTTCTGCCATTTCTAACATTGAAAATACATTGTCCCATCAGTGAAGAAGTGGAGTTTTTGTAAATTGAAGAATGAAAACAAATTTTCAGGTGATACCTTATATACAAAATTCTTGTGTCGCAATGTTAGTAACCGTACTCCTCCGAAACGGCTTGACCGATTTTTATGAAATTTTATACGCATATTCAATAGGTCTGAGAATCGGCTCTTAGCTATTTTTCATACTCCTAAGTGATAGGTGGATGGCCCACGCGGACTGAGTTGCGGGGCGCAGCTAGTATGTATATAATAATGTATCTGATGTGTTTAAAAATATACCTGAATATCAGTTGTAATGTTACTTGGAATACAGGTATTATTTTATTTACTCTGTCTGTATGTCAAATAGTTTTTGAGATATAAGCAAATAAATAAACCGATTTTTTTGTATCAGTTAATTGTTTATAACTATTCTATTCTTTGAGATTATTCCAATTTGATAAAAAACTATCTAAATGCGATTTCGAATTCAATGACACCTCAACCATTTTTTTAGGAGAAGGTGAAAAAAGTTCCATCTAAAGAGCACTTGAGAACTATTTTATTAAATAGTAAACTATGGAATCATTTGAGTCCCGTTTGTTCCCACAATTCTATGACATGCGGATTTTTAAAGGGCGGATTAATAAATTGCTTAGAAGCCGGCAACGCACTACCAGATCCTCTGGTGCTGCAGGTGTCCATGGGTGACGCTGATCACCCGATCTCGGTTGATCCGTTTGAACGTTTGCCCGCTTAACCTATTAAAAAAAATAGCTTTGCTATAAAAGTCATTTCAGATATTTTGTCCATTTAACACCTTTTTATGAGTTGACATACTTTTTGTAGCATTTTCACGCAACAATGTTACCGATGCTCGCAATGAGGAAACTATGAGTATAAAACGTAATAAGAGGTTATTACTTGAATTTGAATAACGCGGAACTTATTTTTTTTAGTGACGTATAAAATGTACATCGTGATTTCAAATAATCATAGTACGTAATAAATAATAAAAAATAAACCAAGTACATTTAAAATTGAATCTGTAGTCGGTCGTTTATTTGATTTATATGGTTTAAGTAATAATAATAATAATAATAAATATATACTGGACTATAAGACACTCGAACGTCTGTTCCTAAGGTAGACAACTGAATGTCTGTGTTATAGGTAACAGACGCCTGTTATACACAAATATTTTTTTTTAGAAATATATACATATAAATAATACACCCCGACTCATGGACGTCTGACCCAAGGTCAACAACTTAATGGCTGTGTAATAGGTAATAGCCGCTTGTTATACACATTTTTTTTTCGAAAATATATATTTATACATGTAGGTAATACACCTAGACTTGAGGCGGGAATCGAACCCACTACCCTCGGAGCGGTAGGCAGGGTCACAGCCTACTGCGCCAATGGGCCAGTCAAAGATTTGACTTGTTATAAAACTATAATTTTAATGTATTCCACTCTGATTTACTCACGTTTATTTTAAACGTAATATTTACTTTGATATTCATTATCATATACTTTTTCTATATTTAAATGTTTGACATGTTAAAAATATGATCCTAACGTAATAATGAGCTAATATTCATTTGCAATGTCATGACTGCGCTTCACGCACTGTCATGTGTAAGCAAATTTATGAATAAATGAATAAATAAATAGATTCCATTCGGGTCTATCGTGATTGAAAAAATAAAATCCAACAGGTAAAATCCGCACTAAAATTTTCGTAGACCTCCAGGATTTATACACGATGGAACCACTTCAACCAGCAACCTTCATTACTTTATTTTATCGGAAAAATATGTAATAGTGGCGAAACACGCGAACCAAGGCTTTATTGCCGACGGACCGACCGACCGAGCAATTATTAAACTTTTATTTACTGATTCACGTATAGTATACTGAGCTAATAACCCAAATGACGTATCACGCCACTTTTTTTAATTTACTGCTCTACAGATAGTCTCAAAATCATAATGTATGAAAAGTACGTACCTTCTTAAATCAAAGGCCATACATTTAGTCATAAGTGCTAGTTCTTTTGTGCAAACTAATACTTACTAAGATTTAACTGTTTCGTTATGAGATAATTGTGTTATTTTTAAACAAAAAAAGGAAGAGAAAAGATGATTATAATTGAGAGATTCAAATATCACTGAATAAATAATAAAGACGGGACATAATAGAACGTTCACTCCAAAACTGCATGCCCCTCCAAAGTATTGCAAATTAGCGTGTATGCATGAAATACTAAACTACTTTGCTTAAATCCGCGAATGGAAGGATTAGTATTTCCTGAATGTCATGGATTTCCGCAAAGTAACGCTTGGTTTTATTGGTTAATTGGTGTGTAGACGCAAACACGCAAGCCCGTCAATATGATTGGCTTACAGAACGTGTTTGAGTTTACAACAAAACCGCTGTACAGACACAAGCAAGCGTTGCAATTGATTAGTGGAGGGGCGTGCATTTTTAGACTGAAATATCTATGCTAGTATAACTAATTCGAATGCAGGCGGTGGATCTTCCTCTTTATATGTCCGATAACTGGCCAGATCTACCACGGGTAAGCGAACCCTAGCTGCTATTGTCAATCCCCTTACATCGTCCGTGACAGTACTATGCGCATCCTTTCTCTCCTCTTCCACTATCTTTAGTTGGAGAGGACAGAAAGGATGGGGATATTCTTTTAATCCATCCCTTCCCTTTACTCCTGTCTATCTAATTAGAGGCAGCGTCATGTTTGCAGTCCTTTTGGTCTGCACCTAAATTGGACCGGCGCTTCCCGGTACCAGTACCTCTTTCTCACATAAGATCGGCGTGAAGTGTCGAAAATGCTGTCACGTCAGGTGATGGTATCAAAATATGTCGTGTGTTAGTGTAAGGAAAGCAAGGTTCTGTTGAAATAAGTAGCTGCTTACTCGAATACATTAAATCGCAGATAGATCCAAATGCAGAAGGCAGGGTCACTGCCTACTGCACCAACAGACCAGTCTATTAGTCCAGTAAATTCAAGATTTTATGTAATATATAAAATTATTGTGTCACATTGTTTTGTTGCCGTCTCCTCTGAAATAAGTTGAATGATTCCTATGATAATTTTTGTACATATTTATTAGGTCTGTGAATCGGTTGTAAACTATTTTTTTTATACCTGTAAGTGATAAGGGTGACTCACATGGACTAATTTACTGGGGTACACCTAGTTTTAATATAAAGTTGAACTACAGAAGATTAAAACATATCAATGGGTAGGGAAAATACCCTGATTATGCTGCATTGGAAAAATTAAAATTACCTATTATGATGACCTAAAACCTAAATGAATAGATTTCTTGTAAGCTGGCAATTTTGTAGTGATAGCCAAATATATGTGGCGAGTTTAGGATCATTTTAACAAATTCCTGGATATAAATGAGATAGCAAACATTTATTGGACTAACCACTAACTATTAGAAAAGGCTATGTTTAGAAACCCAGAAACAAGCCCTTTATTGTAGACTTCACTACATATAACTTTTTTTTATGATGCACATGTATGAAAAAGACTACAAAATCCCTGAGAATATTGTGGGCTAGACTTATTTATCTCCTGAGGGCCTAGAATGAACATTCTCGATAGTTTAATTTACTTTTACGTTAGAAACCCAACGTCAAATTAAACATTAATGATACTGTTTTACACAACTTAGTTGATAAATATTGCTAGCTGAATACTGAATGAACTCGCATATATTGAATCCTCAATGTTATGGCCATGTATGTAAGTTGTATAAAATGGAAGCATGAAACAGAATGTTCGTACTAAGCCTTCTGAATCACTTTTCACAGTGAATGGAGTAATTTCAGCAATTATTTTCTTGTTTCAGGAATAAACCAAATATTTTTAAAGCTTTAGTTTTGAATTACAAGTTGCTATTATATTACTTCATACCATCTCTGTTGTATTGCTTTTACAATAATCTGGCATTTATTAATTTATCTCACTATGACCCCACATCTTACTATATTCTATTGCAATTTAGAGTGGTTTTAACAGCAATAATATTTCAGGTATGATTTAAATTTATTAAAAAATTTATTGTCTGCATAGTTTTATGATATCATTTTCCTGGCATAAAAAATAGTACATATATGTTGTACATTTGTAATGTCAGTGTGCTGTTATCAGCAACTCTATTTGAGTTGTTAATAACAGTGCACAAGGTAATCTATACATTTAATAAATTGAAGTGTCAGTTTCTAACATAGAAATTCAATTTATTTACTCATTCCTTCAGACTATATATATGGTACTGATAACAAAAACCTAAATTAAAATATTTCTGTCTGTTTATTACTGGGAGATCTCTGAAATGGCTGGACAGAGTTCATCAAGACTTTCACTGGTAGATAGTTGATGTTGCAATTAGTAACATAGGCTACTTCACTTTTAGAAATATAATTATGGTTCCGTACAGAACAATAAAAACCCCAAAACTTGACAAAATCACTAAAATCATGCAGACAAATTTATGGGGTACTAGTAACTAATAATTCCATATTTAAAAATTCCAGTTCCTATTTCAAAAGAAGCTTACCTACCTTCAATGGATCTCATTAAGTATTCTCACATTAGGATGTATGATAAAGAACTTTGATGCTGCGACGATGAAAACCAAAATGGATGATAATTTATGGTCTCATGTATTTAATATATATTTTTTATCGATTAATTTTCAGAACTTTTGCTCCTGTTTAGCAGGCACATACAATGAATATCTGTTAAAAACTAAAGGATCTAATGTAGATATATTTTTACAAAATGTCTTCATGTATCTGGATTCAGTTATATGCAACTTCTTTATTTTAATGTATAAAGGTGAATTAGGCACAATATTTAATGATATCAAACCCTTAGGTGATATTTTTGTAATCCTTATAACTGTAAACAGCGCAATAGTAGGTATAGTAACGAGTTTTTTTCTAAAGAATTTGAATTCTATATTAAAGACATATGCTAGTGCTTTAGAACTAGTAATAACTGCCATTGTATGCTATATACTTTTTAACATACTTATTACAACATATACTGTTATATCAATTTGTTTGGTCAGTATAGCAGTGGCTATGTATATGAAAAATCCGGTAAACAACGTTAGTTATAATCAAGGTGATATAAAAGATAAAAAGCCACTTTTAGATGTAGAAGCAGTTTGATTTTTATAAAAAAAAAAGCTGGCATCCATGTTACAGTTACTGGAGGACAACCTGTGTAGATAGACTGGAGCATGTGTGGGGCAGGTTTTTAAACCTGGGCAGACAATCTGTGCAAAATCGGATATCAATTTTCAATGCATTTTCTACTATACCCCCATACTAAAACGTTGTGCCAGACTGCGCAGGCAAATCTGCACAAAAATCTGTCTGGTACTATAATGTGGATGCCAAGCATAAAGCTACTTATGAATCATTTTGTTAACTGCACTATCACTTATCAAGTAAAACTTCATTTTATCTGGTGATAATATGGTTAATATACATAGAATATAAGTGGATACTATCATAACTCCAATATAAAAGATCTGTAAAAATTAAAATTTATAACAAATATTTTAGGATTTAGATAAAATTAAAGCAAATTGGTATTGTATAAAAAGAATAAATCGGGTGTGCTCTCTGCTATAAAGTAAATACAGTCAAAAGAATAAGGAAAATAGTAGTTCAAGAAGTTTTTAAATTTTGTTAAAATGAAATTTTTGATTGGTCATTACAGATCTATAAAAACAGATATTGATAAGTATACGCCGCCAGTATTTATAGCCGCTACACAAATATGGACAAATCACTGCGATAAAGCTGCGAAGTTAAATCGACAATAAATTTTCATACACATGTATAAATAAAACTGTGCAGTTTAAACTGCACAGTTAAATCGCAAAGATTTATCAATACATGTGTTAGGGGCTATGACTTTTGTCTCGTAGAAAGAATAAAGACAATTGTGTACCTGTATATATTATGATATTTTAAGGCAAACTGTATATTAAGTACTATTGCATATGATGTTAATTTGTATGTAATGTACCTAGCATATGAAATATGCATATTAATTTATTTTCAACTATTCTCATCACCATATTATATCGATTCTATTTATACTGGCTGTAATAGAATTTTAACAGGATATCTGTTTAAATTATGTGACTCGTAATAAATATTTAATTAAAACACAAAATATACTGCCTATTTATTCACACTTAAATATTATGCAAACAACAAAGTTTCAATGTATCTCTGTTTAGTTATTTTATTTCAGAACTATTTTAGTTACAATAACAGCAAGCTATCACGATAATTCAGTATTATTTTTAATTCAAGTGCCTGAGAAATATTTACCGAAATTGGTAAGCTTAGCAGCAGTTGGCAAATTTTATGTATGCTTGAATTGAAAAGGAAGTTGTACAGTAATGAGGTCTACTCGTGGCATAGTAGTTTTGCCTGAATACTACCCAATGAAAATCTAGATTAAGATTATGTTCCTTTATAATATTTTAATACTGGTATATGGCCTGTGCAATTTGAATACTAATTTGCATTGTATGTAGACATGTTTTTAATAAGTTAAGTAAAACTCTTTCATCTAAATAAGCTTTTTTTATATTGCACAAATTTCAATAAATTATATCTACATAGAATATCTACAACGTTTTGAGATATATTTTGGAATTAACAATCGCAAAATATTTTAATAATACTCTCAGTTGAAATATGTCCCCATTACGTATATCATGTAATCTATATTGGCTTGTACAACAGAGTTGTGACATACTTCTTCCTGTACCGATGTGTTGCAGAGAGTACCATAACACCATCCTTTATAGATAAAGCGTACAAATGATTTAACATCACATGATTTGGTTCTGGCAAAAGTGTAGGCTCACACTGTAAAAGAAAAGAAAAACATTTAAAAGAAAATAAAAGATTTGTAACTTTGAGCAGATGTGTTGATAACCAACTTCAAAAAAAGGATGCTCTCATGTCCAAATTTTCTTTTTGTATTTTCACTGAATACCCAAAGATAGCTGGACCAATTTGGTAAATTCTTTTTGTTATAAAGGGTGTATTAGTTGGACGTAAATTGTATTGAAATCAGTCAACCTCCTCCATTACCAGTAGACTTGCACATGCCTTGACAACCTTTGAGAAATGGGTATACTCTTTTATTTATAATCCATAAGTCCTTTCAGTTCAAACAAACTGCTCCTGAACATCCTATTTAAATATTGCATTTAAGGGTCAACCATTTAATATAAAAGTAATATACTTGAAATGTCATAAATTAAATTTAATTTGCAAATCCTCTAACAAATTTAATTGAAATAGTTATTTATCTTACTAATATTGTATATTTAAAAGCCATTGTAAATATTGCAAGAATATAAGGTTCAATTTAATTTGCATAAATAATTAGCAACCAAAAATTACTCCATTACCAAAAAGTGTTTTGCTGGTACTCCATACTTACTGATAATGGTGTATCCTTATTTAATATAACTTGTAAAAGGTGTGGCGGGAGAATAGGGGGTCCAGATACCTTCTCCCATGGCTTAGATTGTGGTATTTCCTTAAAAAAAATAAAAGACCTTTGTTATTTTTTTAATTATTTAAATTAACGCAAGTTGTAATATATTGCTTCATCATGAACCAACTGTTAATTGCAAAATAACTGATTGCTTTCTATTGAGACTACCTCACCCTAACTACTAAGCAATCACTAAACTGCTAGAATTAAAATTATATATTACATACTTTGAGTTAAATGGTCTAGCCCGCATAAGTAAAGCGAGTTTGCCACCAACTTGGAACCTATATCGAAACTAATGTTTTTTGAATGGCTTAATGTGCAAACACAATTAATGTATATTTTGCGCCAACTCTCATTTTGACCTTGAGATAAAAAAAAATTGTATTCATCATATATCTGTTTTTTATAATATATAGAAAATGAGATCAATGCGAGGCTTTAGGTTAACAGTAAACAAATTAGTTTACTTCTATATTTTTAAAGTAACATTTTATAGAAAAAAAATAATAAATAAGCAAATCATAAATCTTTAAATTTCATGTTCCCAGAGATTTTTGGAAAGTAACGCCTGATTCTATCAATTAATTACTTATGTTCTAAATGAGCTCAAGTATAAACAAGCCAATTATAAAATATAACTTTCAATATAGGTTCTCATTTAGGGTCCAACTCTCCTTACTTACCCGCTATACTCTTCCTGTATGTGATTTTACATTCATTCTTAAATTTTAGTCCAATGAAGAAATATAAATCGTTAATGCTAATTATTTTCTAATAAACATATTTATGTTTTGGTGTAATAGTTAAAATAAAAAGAAAAAAAAAACACCTGCGAATATTCTGTTTGAGCACTGCTGTGTACGCCTTCACTATCCTTAGCAAGAGCTTGAAACACTTCAAAGTCTGACATTTTCACTGTTACTAAGTTATTCTTTGATCCCATTCCATTATCAACAACTTTCTGTAACAAGAACATTTTTAAAAACAATAAGTTACTGAAATAAATATGATCATATTAAATTAGCCACAAAAATTTTGGTATATATAGAAAAAATAAAAACTTATGAGTAATTTTCAATAGATATGTTTCAGTAGCCAATAAAAATTATTAAAAATATATAAATTGGAAAAAATACTTAAATAGAACCACCAGAAGCATCTTATAGATATTCAATTTACAATTTACGAGAATTGCGACTTCTTGTGGGATTCTGCAATTATTCCCACATATAAAAAATTCTCTTTATTATTTAAGAGATTTACATTCTGATTATTATTACAATATAATTACACTTTTTTTTGGACAAGCTTTCCTGACCCTCCAATTCTGGGGTAGACTCATGCTTAGGAGATTGAGCCTAGGAAAAGAACAGTGCCAACCTAGATTCAAAATCTACCAGATTGTTTTGGAAACATACAGTACAATAAACAATCATAATTAACATATATAGAACAAACATAAACCAAAACAGTTTCCAATCAATTTGAAAAATAACTTTTGTCTAGGTATAAGAAGCATAATTACATTTAATACAGACGTAAAATATAAAATTGATGGAATTAAATTTGGAAATTGACATAAAAATTATGAGTAACAAAAAAAATGAAGAATGGAGATTCTTGCTATGAGATAATTAATTTTATTTAATTTATTCATGACAGATGACTTGTATAATAATTAAAGATTCAAAGTATTCCAGTTATAAAAAAAAAATATACAAGTTACGATTTTTATTTTTCTAAATAATGTGGCAAACGAGTAAATGATACTTAAGACATGGGGAAAAAAAATTAAAAAAAAAGAGATTCGTCGATTCCAGCACAGAAATAAGCCCACGTCAGGAGCCGCGATCCCGCTAGGTCGCATAATTATTGTATTTCAATCCCTGTCACGTCTAGAGTTCCACTACCTATCGATTCAGCTACATCAAAATAAACCTTACTGTATTGTAATAAAGTATAAAGTTGAAAATGAAGGTTGCAGACAGTGGATGTGGCACGGGATTAATCAGTATGGTACCCTCGTGCTGACCCCTTGTGACTATGACCTACAGAACCTTGACTTTTGGTTTCGTGAAAGTCGAGAAATCTCGTAATTGGTTCAATCATATATAAGTAATCGTATATAACTATGGCGTATCTAGTATACTAACTATAGACATTACAAACTGGTCAAAATTCGGACACAAATCTTTGGATTTGCGTATTACGTGTATACGTAATATACAAAAGTTTAATGCTTTCTACATCGACATTGTTATATCTGACAATTAAACAAGGGACAAATGAGCAGGCGGTTTATCACCTAAGTGACTACCGACGCCCATGGACATCTGCCCCACCGGAAGGCACGTTGCCTGCCTTTAAAGAAGGATTTAGGCCGTGTACATAGACACTTGTTTTAAAACTCGACAAAACTAGCATTAATCGTTTTCTTTTAAAATCCAAATTCTAGAAGCGAAATAATTATTAGGCTTACCTAAAAGTAAAAAATAAGAAATTCAAAAATGTTTTATACACATAAACTTTACTGTACTTATGACATTCATAAGTACAGTAAAGTCTATATGTAGAATTATTCATTTTTTTAAACATTTCCTGATACATTTTACGATTTAAAAGCTAAGTTTTTAAGGGTTTCAAAATGTGAACCTTAACAGCCAAACCTCTGAAAAACGGTTAACAATATAACCGAACTCTTGGCAATTAATCGTAAATAATATAGATTCTTCATATCTTTACCCTGGTCTAGTACCAGGGTCCGCTTAAATTGCAGAGGATATAGCTATGGGGCGAGTTAAGATCACCGATTGCCGTCTGACGTCATCTCCGAAACACCCACAATGTTTAAAATCTCACTAATATCACTCAGTGAGATTAATCGAAACCCACTGTTTTACAAACCTTCACGTGGAGAAGGTGGGATACTTAAAAAAGTTAGAATGGTCACCTATGTTAAGAGAAGTGCTTAACGTAGAAATCGACTCAAATGCCGGCCACCGCCTCCTATTACGAAGTATGTATATAATTTAATCAATTTGGTTGCTGTAGGATAAGTGGTTATAATTTAAGAATGGCGTGTTTAATAAACGAACATCTATCGGCCAAGGACCACGAGGATTCTTTCTCACGCGTTTGTCCGCCTGCCTGTCCCTCTGCCTGTTTGGTACGCGTAATCTCGGGACCAGCGCAGCTGGCTGGACTTTTACTAGCATAAAAAATATCAGCATCTTTACAGAAGTCCAAGTTTACACGATTAAATTTGTCCAGTCATTTACAGACCTGAATTTGACTTCACTGCTTCATAGGCTCCCGTCAAAAAACATCAAATAGCCTCAAAAAAAATTGCAATTTTCCTAAAGCAAATGAGCAGGCAGGACATCCAAGCAACTAACCCACATCCATGTACAATACCACCAGAAATCACCCTACCAGGTTCAATTGCAAATCGGTTAATATTGAAATAAATAATCTTTCTTTCTTTCATTAAAAACAAATCAACTTCGAATTCTAAGAACTAGACCAAATTTAAATGGAACACGGAAAACATCAGAATTAAAGTAATCAAAGAAATATCAAAATCATTTCACCCAATTGGAGGTTTTTTATTTAATTTATTGGCTTTACTAACAGCTTAATACATTTAAAACATACACATTTTAGAGAACACACCTAATATTAAGCCAAAACGTTAAGCTACTTAGAGGTAAACACATCATACACAATACAGCTAAGTAGATAAAAAAAGAAATAAAAACAGTCACATTTTAAGTATGTATCAGTTATTCTTTCCTTTCTAAAAGATTCCCGTTCTGAGGTAACAAAAAGAAAATAAAGAACCTCGTCCTTTTTTGACATCGGTTGAAAAACTAAGGAAGTAAATGATATAAATAAATAACGGTCATAAAGAAGTATATTGGTACAATGTTCGCGCGGAGTAGCGATGTTATGGGACACCCATTTGTTTCCATTGTCGATGGGCGTTCACGGAAAACGGCAATTTGTTTCCGAAACGAGCCTCATCCTGTAAGAGTTGTTTTCCAGTTTGGAGAACAATTTCTCAAGATCTAATGCTTGGAAAATGTCTAGAGCCCTTTTTATCATTTTATATATACGACAGGTGAAGTCAGGCAGTGACTGGTGGAGAGTGGTGGTCACGGTAGAAAACCGGAGCATTGGTCATCCAGCGACGAGATGAATCGACGACATAATATCTATCGCGGGTCAAACCTGGTCCAAATTGGCTCAAGACCGTAGAAAGTGATACAAACAGGGAAAACCGTATAAAAAATAATGAGAAAGAAAGAGTTATGGATGACGGTGATGGTGTCCTGGGTAACGAAAAATGAGATACATTATTTTTAAGGCTTTCCATTAATTTGTTTGTGGATAAATAGACAAACATTATTTTAACACTAGCATCAAAAGCTGTCGCTGACTCTGTCGTAAATTGAGCATTATCTGCGTACATTATCGCCTTTTATTCATCGTTGTGGGCCATATTTTTCGGGTGACGACAGGATTCATTTTTCAGATAATAATTTTCAGATCGGAAGCGTATAACCCAATTACTAGCTGTCCTTTCTTTGTATGGTACCCGCTGTATACAGCTTTATGTACCGTATTGTTCGCTCTCTATTATTGTCGTTATAAAATCGTACTAAAATAATAATTAGGCGTATTTTTAAAGTATCCATGCTGAGAAGATTCAACTGTGATGAAAACAAGACTATTTAATAAATTTCAAAATAGAATTCCAAATTCAAAACAGAATTTCAAATTCAAAACACAATTTCATGTTAAAAAGAAAACTAATTTGAATTTAGAACTCCTATACCCACATAAACAAATCACTTCTAATATGGAACAAACAGTACAATGGTAATATAAATTAAAACAATAAAATAACTCCAAAACCCGTCAAGTTTCCACTAATATCAAACATTAGACAAGAAGTAAAAGAATAAAACATAAAAAAAAGAAAAACATTAAAAGATAAATTATTGCTTAGTTTTCAAAAATAAGTAATCATTGACAAGAAGGAATGGTTCTAATCTGTTTACAATAATGTTGATGTAATATTTATTTGCGAGTACCGTATACTGCATATCGTAGTGTCGCATAAGATGATGTTTACTAAACTTGATACTGTACTTGTTGGAGTTTAAAGGGCCTTCAACACTATTAAGTAAGTTCAAAGATTAATTTATTGTTTGTATACTGTCATATAAAAGTACCTTGTACCGCTTATCATAGAGTCGTGTAAGTTGACATTTACTAAACTGTACCTATTGGAGTTTAAACGGTCTTAAACGCTATTAAGTAAGTTCAAAGATTACTTTGATGTGTGTATACTGTTTGGGCGGTCTGAGATTGTATGGAAATGATTTCTTGCATGGCCGAACTTCCCTCCGAGCAAATGTTTGACGTGGGAAAACTCTTACAATTTTGATCGTGTCTGCAAACATCAATATAGAACTCCAAACTTTTCAATTTGTTTGGGAAACATTTGATATATATTACAATTTTGGCATATTGGCTATTTTCAAGAAAAGAGCATACTCACTTGTCAAGGCTGATACGCATCTGAGAACCTTCTTGTCATGCAGTTCTCCGTGGGCGTATATATTCACTTAAGTAAACTGCCTGCCTGTTTGTCACTCAAGTCATGCAAAAAAACACGAAAATCTTATTACATAATTATGATAGAGCTTAAGATAAATAATTAGTTATTTTTACCAAATTTTATATAGTGCAAAAGTATGTAGATGCCACTTATGACTGTTCTGTTGGCGCTTTCCCCTCCAGGGGTCGTGGGTTCAATTCCTGCCTCGAGTCTGGGTGCAATCTCTAAATGTATGTATTCATATATTTCTACAAAAAAAAAAAATTGTATAACAGGCGTCTCTTACCTACGACACATGCATTAAGTTGTCTGCCTTAGGAACAGACGTTCGTGTGTCATATAGTCCTGTATGTATTTATTTATGCCAATACTTCCCTGCTCGTCATAGATTCACACCTAACAACGTCTGATTCAACTCGTCAGTTAAATCAGGCCTTGTTCAAAATAAACTTAACCCCGGCAGTTTTCGAACTGTCAGTATGTTTGTGTATATAACGATTATAATATAATTACTCAACGTCATACTGACTGACAGTTTATAAATAACAAATATGGACGCGCGGATGTATATGTTATTGATTTTATAGATGTTTATTTATGTCCGATAATCGAGGTATCAGAGGTCAATGAACCTACTTCTCTATACAGGCGTGTAAAAGACATAGTACTGGATACGGACCCCATGAGTTCAGTACATGATTCTAGACTGCCCAGTGGTGAAATTTTTCGTCGGCTTTTTCTTGAAATGTACAATTTTTTTACCATTATTTTAACTGAATACTGTGTAATATCATTATTACTATCTGACCCGATGCGATTTGAAATCAGAAACAAATTTCTTCAATATTCCTACATCAAACCGCAATGTAAATAAAACTTTAAAGTATGTAACAGGGGTAGCGCGGCGCGGGTCGTTGACTTGTTTTGCGCGTCAACATTTTGTTGACGATTACTTCCCAATGTTCACGATGTTAGTGTCCCAAAAACTCGAAAATAGCTGGACCGCTATAAATTCTGTTGGTTTTGATCATTTCCCCTTATTTCAGGTTTCAAGTTTTAGAAGAAAAGAAAGAAAGGAAAAGTCGCAAGATAATTCAAACATACAAAAAAAAAAAGGATTTATTTAATACTTCAGAATACTTCAAATAGATAACAATCGTACTAGACCTTTTTACTGATATAAAATTATTATTTCATAAAACATTCGGCCAGTATTATGCTATGTTGAAAATACATAAAGAAGATTATTTAATTAACTAATAACCCTAATGAAAACCTCACAGAAAACAATACACCTTATTGGTTTCTGTGTGGCTCTTGTCCCATTTAATTAGACTCTATGGGAATTTTTCACCAGGGAAGAGACGAGCCTAAATTCAGGTCTGAACAAAATCTGTCAGGTATTCGCCCACGACGTGTGGTGCAATGAAATTTAATCTAACAAAAAAGTTAAGTTAAGTCTTTACTAATTTATTTTTTCCTGCTTGTCGTAGATTTTAGCAAATTAAAATTCATTACATTTATTGTTCATATTTTAATTTTACTTGTTACCTAAATGCCTTAATTTTTAGAATTTTTTTTTCATGAGAGAGCGCTCCTCTCAATCATTTTTGTAATAGTTTTAGTATTTGTTTTATTTATTGTTATTTTTAATTAAGTCTTAGTTCAATCAAAGAAGTCAATATTGAGGTTCAAATCTCTCGGAGATTTGAACCTCAGGTTTTTAGTTCGTGGCTCTATCATTGATTTATTGATCCTCACTTCCTTACACATTATTCGTGTGACATATAGGTAGATTTATCACCATTTTACTACCTTGTAGCCATAAAATACACGTTGCTACGTGGTCCTTCGGAAGCTGGTCTCTTATATTAGTCCATCGACATCTCAGTTGAGATATTAAAACTTGATCAAAGTTGCATGAAAATCTTTATTAAGGTACGCGGTATAATTAATTTTTTTTGACATTTATATAGCACTTTGTATTACTCCTGACTTTGTAAGCCCTAGGTCGTAATCCTAACTAACATTACAAATGTGAATGTGTTTACTGTCAACAGAAAGACGAACTAACAGATACTAAACAGCTATTTTTAATCTATATACATAAAAGTAGAAGGCCGCATGACACGAAATCTCGAAAGCCGCGGGACGTACAATTATAAGATTTGCCAAGGAGTTGGTTTTTAGTTTGTAGACTTCCGCTAATAAAAGATTTCTCGATAGAACCAGATCCAGGAAGTCTAAGCGCTCGCGCAATTTTATGCTGACGAAAACGCTATACCGTGTCGTAGTAGACCTATAATCTTAAAAATTGTTGTTAAATGTGTTGTTTAAATGAAAATTATTTGAAAATTAACGGCTTACCTAGTAACGACAATTAACTTTTTATGACAAATTCTATATACTGTCTTTTTTTATACGCGCAAAATAGGAGTGATTTTTTTGAGGATTAAATAACTCTACCACTATCCACCGGGTGATTTATCAGCGGATAATGATACTGCACCCATAAATTCATAGATAGTCGCGCAATATCTTCGGTAGCTGGACTATTAATACGCCCCACCTACGACATTGTTAGGTTAATAAAATCCTCGTTAATACTCTAAAATAACGATAGGCGTACGCTATATTCATTGACAAATTTTATTTTTCTGTGAATTGTAGAATGTATGTCGTTATAGGCAAAAAGGTTTGTACTATATGACACACTGACGTCTATCTCTAAGGTAGACAACTTAATACTTGTGTTATAGGTAACAGACACCTGTTATACTCAAATATTTTTTGTAGAAATATATACATATAGATAATACACCCAGACTCAAGGCGGGAATCGAACCCACGATCCCCGGAGCGGAAGGCAGGGTCACTGCCCACTGCGCCAACGGGCCAGTCAATAAAATAGACGAGCAGACATTCGGGTCTATCGGTTCCGCTAGTATTAAATAAACTGTTGTTATGGATCAAAAAGATACTCACCCAACATAAGAGAAGTATCTCTTTTCACGATTTTATAGACGTTGTTACAGAAATTGTCTATGACTGAAGAAAGCCATTTGCTACAAGTGAAAATTCTATCACTCATTCTGAATATTTCCGTTTCCTCGGTTCCGTAGACTAAATAGAATTCTTTATGTAATAAAATAACGATGTACACCTAAAAGAAATATAATTTCGTAATTAAAGATTATTTCATATGAATAATGACTTGTTATATTATTATATGTTTATGACTTGTTATAAATTTATAATTTTAATGTATTCTAACCTGATTTACTCTCGGTTATTTTAATCGTAATATTTACTTTGTTTATTATCATAGTTTTTTTCTATATTAATTTGTAAATGCCCTGACTAGGCTTCATGTACCACTATGTGGAAGCAAATTTATATATTATAATAATAATTGTAAATAACGTTTTTGCGATTTATTCAAATAATTAGGTTTTAAATTAAAACGCTAATCTAGGAAGGATTAATAAACTGTTTTTACAGACCATAATTTTTTTAAGTAAATTATATAAAAAGATTACATTACCCTTTTATTGTACAAAAACATAAATAATATGCAACATGCTTAACATTTCAGAATAAACACTATTAATAGAAAATTTTAATACAGTTGACATAAAATTAAAATATTTAAAACGAGACAAATAATCAATAATAATCAAAACTTTATGCTACACTTTCATTTGTCAGCCACTTAAATAAAAACCTTCAACTTTTATTAAGCTCCCTATTTCATGCTTTAATATAGAAAATAAGCGTACGGTAACCTACAAGGTATTTAAAATCCATCTCCCGCCGTTTTTTATGTTTCCATTAAGAGCACAATGAATGTTTAGTCTGTGTAACAGCTATTTTATGAATGAAACGACCAGAAATGCGCGGTTCTAAAAATAAGTTCACTCTGAAGTCCATAGTACGGAGTTACTTAAACGTTGTTTGTATCTACAAAAGTATTTACAAAACACTGTCAATAAGATAACATATTATTTCTCTAACATCGAGTAACTATCGTTTAGACTCTAATGTCCGTAATTAACCACCATTTACTTAATAATTAAAAGTACACACATCATTTGAATATCCTTTACCCATTTTTATTTTTTCTAAAAAATGTGCGTGATAACATTCGCATCCCTAATTTATTTTTAGATTTCTTGACAAAATTGCTGTTTTTCTCTTCCACCACAATAGTGGAGAACCACAGGACATATTTAACAAAAGGAGTTATTCGGGACGTATTCAACATTCAACAAAGCGATAGGCCAAAATGAGTATCGCCGAGGCGTCATGGTTGAACGTGAAAAGTGTTCCTGTGACGCCTCACTGTGGCGAGGAGGTATCTAGCAGCTTAGTTGTTTAAAACGGTAGCATTAATTTTTTGATTTAACGTTCGGTTTCGAACGTAAAAGTAAGTATAGCAGTTTATTTTTTTCAGAACAGCACTGGCAGAGGCTGAGTTGGAATATGATCCACTTTTTAAAAGCACAGAGGTTTATGTTAAAATGTCTATGGTCAATGTTCCAGATGTTGTGAAGAATGTGGTTTCTAAGTAAGCATGACTTTTATACCCTTGTTTCTTAGTATATCAACAAGACTGTCACAAGGATGTTACAACAGCTTCAGTAATTTTTCAGGAATTGACTTAAAATGTGTAAGAGGTAATAAGGATATTAGACATAAGTCAAAGTCAAAATCGTTTATTCATATAGACTTTTTTATAAGCACTTATGAACGTCATATGGATGATATTATTTTTTTTAATCATTTAACAATTTGGTGATCAAATTTACGACTTTACTTAGCTTAAGTTTACAACTTATTAAGGGTTCTGTAGTCCCTAAGGAACCCTTATAGTTTCGCTCTGTGTGTCTGTAGTCCATCCCTCTCTCCGCCCTCAAGGTGGTCTCCTCCTAGAATTTTCAAACTAATAGATGTAGAATGTAGATATTTGATATTTTCTGATTGAACTTGTTAAACACTCATTAGGAAAATTTTAAGCGACAACAGATAATAAATTTCAATGTTATTTGACAAATATCTGTATCAGATATAGACCTTCTCGTGGTCACTTTTTGGGGGTTCCGTAGTACTACAAGGAACCCTTATAATGTCGCTCTGTCCGACCGTCCGTCCGTCTGTCTGCCCGTAAGGTGGTCCCCCCCTAGCATTTGGAAACTATTTGACGTAGTGACTTGAAATTTTCCATGTTGATAGAACATGCTAAAAACTCGTTAGGATAATTATTCTGAACGATATCGGACAACAACTTTTGAAATTATGTAACAGATACGTTTATAGCATATCAGATATGGAACCCTTCTATATAAGCGTGTCTTGACACGCTTTTGGCCATTTTTTTATAAAAGAATATTAGGAATACGTTTTAGGTATGTCTAATGTACCCTTTTCCCCTCCTACTAAGCTTAAATGTAAAGCTTGTATTAGGAGTGGGTGCGACAATACCCCAACGGCTGGGGTTTGAACCGTGTACCTTGCGGATTTCAGTCCATACCTTATACCTGTGAGCTATTGAGGCTCTAAGCTGCCTCTCTATTTTTATTTACGTAACTAAAGAAAAAGAAAAAATACATGGCTGGTTGTAACTTTTTTGCACCAAAGGTGTGATGCTACATTATTAGCTTAATCCAAATATTATAATTAAACAAATATTTCCAGCAAAACTGTATCAGCTTTAATCTGGACCACAACTCCTTGGACGCTAGTTGCTAACAAGGCAATCGCTTATAGTCCTAATATGATATACTCTGTAGTCAATCTAAACAGCAGACCAGAAGAACTGCTCCTGGTCGCCAAAGACCAGATACAAGAATTGGAGAAGGTTTTAGACGCTGAAATTGTTGTTTTGGTGGAGTTTGATGGTGAGAATCATTTGTATCTTTCTCATCCTCTTATCTATCTTATCCTCCTATCTACCTTATCCTTTTATCTATCTTATCTTTTTATCTTTCTCACTCTCTTAGCTATCTTATCCTTTTATCTATTTTACCTTTTTGTCTATATCATCCTCTTATCTATCTTATCTTTTTATCTTTCTCATTATCTCATCTACCCTCACCACCTTGATGTCCTAAAATCCACAACCGTGCGATTTTCAAGAAACTTCATACCTCGCACAATTCCTCTGAATAGTTCATAAACCAATCCACAGAGTTTTTGTCAAAGCCGTAATAATTTAGTTTGGATAAGAGGGAGGATGACGTCAGATGGCAATCGGTCATCTTAACTCACTCCACAGCCACATTTGCAATCTAAGCGGACGCTGGTATTTAAACGGAATAAAGCTAGAAAGACGAAAAACGGAAGAAGAAAAGGAAAAGTTATTATAAATGTCGTCAATATTATGATTAATCATGTTTCTATATATAAAACATTCTCACATCATTCCTTTAATTACTTCCCACATGTGCCAATTCTACGGGATTATTCAAGCGTGAATACCTTTGTCTTGATGCATGTTCTGATGTACTGGCACTAATCAGGGAACATACTTAAATATGTACCTGATGTCATTCATGGCATCATCGATGAATCACCGTTAATGGGCGGAATATCGACTGCTCTTAACGATGGAAGTTATGTTTATTTTGTACTAACAATCTGTCCTGGCCTCGCACGAGTTGTAATAATAGCAAAATTCTAGGTAAAAATATGACACAATACCATTCCTATAGATCATTGATTTTTTTGATATATAGGTTGAGTGTAGATGCAAATATAGAACTTTGCCTGACTTGAAATTGAGACTGGCCCGTTGTGCGCAGTGGGCAGTGACCCTGTCTTCCGCTTCAGGGATTGTGGGTTCGATTCCCGCCTCAAGCCTGTGTGTGTTATTCATATTTCCAAAAAAAGATATTTGTATATAACAGGCGGCTGTTACCTATAACACAGGCATTAAGTTGTCTACCTTAGGAACAGACGTCCGTGTGTCATATATTCCTGTGTATTTATTTATTTATTTATTTATAGAAATACATTTCTCTATATACGAGTATATTACCTAGGAATACATATCGTCAAATTCGGTTTACGAATACAAAATTATCGTTGATAATTTCTTTATTGAATACGGGTTTTTTTTAAATGCAATATTTATAATTTTTTTAAATTACTAAGTAATATTACAGCTATATGACATTCATCTTTAATCGAAGATTTATTAATATACGTCAATTATATCCAATTATTAAGTGATCCATCTTGACTTGTACGTTATGCAATATCAAATCGGGAATCATCTATTTATTTTTGAGGACAAACACGTTTCGATGCAACACAATAACCTGTATAAAGTTTCGGAAATATTGTTTAAACTCTATCCCAATTCGGCTCACAGTGAGTTGTCATGCAGGTTTGTCACGTAAGGCGGTGTTATCTCCAGCGGCAAGGCCAACGCTCTTCGATTGCGAATAGAGCGTGCATTTAATTATCTTAATTATATATTTTTTTTCAGGTCACACCGATGACTTCAACTACATGATAGAGAACTTACTGGAACGTTATCCTAGCACGAAATTGATTCTAGTCGGCTTTAGCCTCGGCGGAAATTTGATTACGAAATACCTTGGCGAAGACAGGAAAAGACCTCAGAACATTATTGGCGGTATCTCCATTTGCCAGGGATATAATGCCATTGAGTAAGTGCTTGTGTTGTCTTGACAAATGACGACAAGTTTTTTTATTGCTTTTATCTGTGTAGTTTATTGTAATTGTTTCATATTAAACATGAGTTGTAAATCAAATTTAAATACTTTGTTTATAATATTGGCTGGCCCGTTGGTGCAGTGGGCAGTAACCCTGCCTTCTGCTCCGGGGGTCGTGGGTTCGATTCCCACCTCGAGTCTGGGTGTATTATCCATTTTGAATGTATCTTATTATAAAAGAACGTCTCTCGCATACTTATTAGCATGAAAATTTATACATAAAAAAGATTAAGCCTTTTAAAGAGTTCACTGTTTTATTGGCCAAAATAACACACCGTTTAAAAAGTTTCTAATGACTGTATTTATACGTTATTTATTTTATACAGATATTCATCTGTATAAAATAAATAACGTATAAACTTCTTTTAATGATTAAAATGATAGTAAAATATTGTACTGTAACTATGTTTTTAAAATATTCGTAAATAAATTTTAAAAAAATATTCCGACTAGGCCTCGTAGGTTGTATGCCGGGGCTTGTTGTCTTTAAATAATAGAAGAAAGTACCTATACCAAAAAGTGATTGGCGCGAAAATCAAAATTTAAAAAGCGGCGTTGCCAGTTTAAAGAACATAAAACGTGTAGGGTATAGGAAAAATAAGAAGAGCTAGCTGATATTTTAGGGAACAAGGTATAGTAATTAAATTTTTGAAAAGTAATTAAGGTTTCGCACAAAAAATTAAGAATTTTAAAATTTTAATAAAATTATTGAATTCAAAGCGAATTAAGTCACCTATTATGGCTAGTCTATATAATATCAAAGAATTTGTTTCTTCGTTTGTTTGCTTGAATGCGCTAATCTCAAGAACTACTGGTCCGATTTGCAAAATTCTTTGAGTGTTAGATAGCCCATTTATCGAAGAATGTAGGCTATTTATCATCACGCTAAACGTTTTTATTTAATTTAACGCAGACGAAGTAGTTATTAATAACTAGCTAATTTATTTAAATTAGCTTTATTACTCCATTCTTTCATAAAAGAAATAGTATGTATCATTAGAGAACAAACAAATAAAGTTGGAAAGTGCTTTTATGAGTCTATTAGTAAACGTTAGGTACCGAAGTAACATAAAATTTGTGTGTGTGTTGGTGAGTAACTGTCGAAAACAGGCGTTACTGTGCGTAAATCAATGATAAGTAGGAATAAATGAAATTTTGGTAACTATGCCGTTTGATTACTTTTCCTAAAAATGCATGTATATATTATTTTTCTTCTCGATGTAGTTGTTTGCACTCTGATGAGTGATATTCCGTCGAGGAATTCTGATGTTCCGCGCAAAACGTAACTCTGTTAGGGATAGGATAGAAGCGGATAGAAGGTGGAGCGGTTAGAAGGCGGAGCGGATAGAAGATTCGTGGTTATTTTTTTTTGTTTTAATTCAGATCCTTATATTTATATGCTCCTAAATGTCCTATTTTAGCATTCATGACTCACGAATTTTTTTTGACAAAGACAAAGAAAAGTAACCAAACTGCATAATTACCGAAGTTACTTTGCTTAAGTCTGTGAATAAAATGAGGGAATGAGCTATCGCATTGTTGTACATCGGAGATTCACCGAAACAAACATATAGACATATTGACAAACATTATGAAGTGAAACCTTCCTTGTACAAGTTAGGTATTTTCGAGACGGGAAAAAAACCATGAAATTCGAGTTATCGTCACTTAACGCTTTCTATAAGCAATCTCCTTCTTATTCCTAGCGTTACCCGGTCAAGTACCAGGGTCCGCTGATTGTAAAGGGTGTGGCTATGGGGCGGGTTAAGATGACCGATTGCCATCTGACGTCATTATCGGAACCCCCAAGATCTCTACAACCTTACGACTAATACCACAAAGTGACATTAATCGGGTCCCACTGTTTTACGTGCCTTCCGAAACACCTTGGACACCTACCAGGGGAGCTGCTAGTGCGATGCCAGTTGTTGAGGAACTCCTTTATTCTCCTTTTAAAGATCTGGCATTGCCCTGTTTCACTTCCACACCGCTCGGGTATACCACCTATGCAAAAATACACCAAAAATAAAATCCAACTCACGTCAATATGGGTATATTTACGCAAGGCCGGCCCTACCGTAGGGCAAACGGAGCGGCCGCTCCAGGCTCCGAGGCCCAGGGGGCGCTTCTTATATATAAATTTAAATAGGCAAGTAAGAAAGCGCCATAATTAGAACTGGCTTCATCCCAAAATTTACCTCGAGTCGGCACTGTATTTACGCTTAAAGGTAATATTCCAGGCAAGTGCGTGCTGCAAGCTATATGTTTAGATATTTTTTCTTATTCCTCGCGACAACCTTAATATTTTTTAAAGTTAAGACTTCTACATGTAGTATTACGACCTTCTTTATCTTCTAAAGCAAAACGTGTATCGCGGTCCGCATGTGGTTCTCAACTGTTTTGTTAATGCCGGACCCAAACATAGTTCAAACTGTTTGTCCACTTTTATCCTTGAAGACTACAAAGTTCTACAAAAGTTTGCGCAACTACTAAAGTCCACAGCCTCACTACATGATCATTGAAATTATCATTCAAACGAAGCTATGTCTGGCTTCGGCATTATGACAATTTTATTGTTATAAGTAAATAATAATTACATTACGCAGCGCAACGTTTTACCGCGATGTAGTAAATTTTAAAAATAACAGCATATGTACTGATTTTTTTAACACCTAATTCCAATATCACAAGTGCGGCCCGCTTATACACGCTTTTTTAACGATATGGCCTTGCCTGCTAAGGGGTTGGCGACCTCTGTCCTAAGGTAAACTCCATCAAAACTTAGAATGCCCTCTGATAACCGAAAGGCAAACGTGCTATTTTTGTGCACACGTTAATATTTGCTGTGGTAAGTCAACCATAAAACAAAGAAAGATAAAAATAATTTAATACAAACGAAATATAAGCCCGCATTAAACCTGTCCGAAGGCATAGAACGTATAAATAAGTACTCGAAAATTAAACATGAATTATCATCAAAATCGGTTCAACCATTTGGTAGTTGACTTACGACTAGGAGGAAATGTATAATGTACACAATTGCTGTTTTTAAAATATACATTAGTTCCCTTCCTTTGTTAACAGTACCAGTATTTTTATTACAATTATCCGTTACAATATTCAAACGGTACTAATTGAATATATAAAAACAATATTGTTTTTATATATTCAATAAGTACCGTGCTATCTATAAAGTCACGATAGCTTAGTTGTTAAAGAGAGGACTCATAACGTCCTTGGTTCGACGTAACCTACGGTAGCAACAAAAAAAATTTGGATGTTGTCAACTGACAAGATGGGATGTAATTAAATATCAAAGAAAAAATCAATTGTTGTTCGTTAGTCTCTCTGAAACTTTTTAATTAGAGGTAGCGCCATGCTTGTAGCCGAATTATATATCTCGAAGTATAAAAAAAAATTCCAAACACTAATGAATTTGTAGTTATATGATGAAAAAAAGTTGCAGTGACTGTCAAATTAAAAGAAATCTTAAAAAACTATAAATCTTAACATGGAGAAGATATTATTACCCTTGCTTTATATAAAATACCATTGCATGAAAGAAATTCTGACAAACAGTTAATTTTGAAATAAGCTTACCTATCGTTCACACAGTGCTCTTAGCAATAAGACCGCCTTTGCACTATAATTGTCTGCTATAATTAGTTTTACTCCTATGTGTGTTACTTTCTTTCTTTTATGTGTGCAATAAAGTATTATTATTATTATAATAATAGCAATGTGTTATTAAGCGTGTTTGCTACTGAAAAGTGTTAGGCGCTGTATTTGTTGCATCAGGTTGAAATTTTAACAATATTTGAATATAGCATATAAATATGAAGATTAGAATATAAAGAGTGAGATTTTACTAATGTCCCACCATTAACACAATTTGTACCTAAAGCGGTTTGATAAATTACTGTGGTACTGTCGATTTTTACTGAAATTCTTCTAGTTAGGAAGACTTTAAATAAAATAAAATAAAAAATGTTTTATTGGTAGCATACAAAGAAACAAAAAATACTTATAACATATAAAGAAGAAAATTATACATGCTACAGAAAAGGCAGTAAGACTCAGTTCTAGGAGTAGCTTTTCAGTCTACGTCTGATTACCAGTAATGCCACACGGACGTGTGAAATTACAATATAATACAAAGAAAATTAAATTGCAATTAAAGCAGTATACTACAATAAAGCCTACAGGCAGTAAAAGTCATTTGAATTTGCAAAATGCATGTAATAAAATTTCTACTACTTTATTTTCATTCTACTACTTTTATTAGTTCGTGATTCTTTTGAATTTTCAAATATATTGCTCGATATCAACCTTCACTAGCGGACTCGACAGACGTAGTCTTGACCGAACTTTAGCTCGTCTGCTTTTAGCGGATTTAGCTTTTTTTTATCCATGTTAGTAGTAATTAAGAGGATGGAGTTTTTGGTCAAGTTATATTGTCACGGTTCCTATCTTTCTTTCTGAATTCACAGCACAGTCTCCTTTATGTCTTTTCTATATAACGTGACACTGGCCAAATGTTTTATGAAATAATAATTTAATATAGCACGTCAATCCAATAGTCTAGTACAGCGGACGGGAACACGCGGCCCACGGGTCGCATGTAACCCGCAAGCCCTCTCTTTGTGTCCCGAGACTGGTTTTTTAAATGACAATGTAATTCTTATAGACACGAGCGCAAAGTTTAGTTGTGATGTACTAAAAGTTGGCATTTTAAAAATCGTTCATAATGCCTACTAATAGATAACTAGAAACCTGTTTCCAAACATTTATACTACAAGACTGACCCGCCTACATCTAATTTCTTAACGATGTGGCCCGCCTGCATCTCAATTTTTAACGATATGGCCCTTGCTGGCCATAAGCTTGCCGACGTCAGGTCTAGTACTAACGTCTTCTGTTAGAAGTTTTCTAAAGAATTGTTTAAATAATTTTTCTACTTTTTCATAGTTTCTTTTGTTTTAAACATAGATATATAGATAGATAACTAAAATAAAATAAGAACTTGATCACTTAATCGTTGAGTGTGCTCCAATACTCAACTAGTCAATTAATCGTAGGTTATAGGATTATTCCGGTCGGTTGAGCAACGGTAGGTTTCACATGGATTTTTATTTGATCAGAATTGTCTTTGTATATATTTTCTACGAATCCAAACGTTTCCGATTTCTATGTAGATATAAAATTAGGACTACTACATTTTTTTTTAAATATTTGACTAGTTTATTTAGACTGTATAAAAGAAAAAGACCCCACTATTATTGAAGATTCTTTAATCGAAACGCCAAACGAAATTGGCGACTCGTCCTGGCGATAGCAAAGTATGAATAACACCCAGACTCGAGGTGGGAATCGAACCCACGACCTCCGGAGCAGAAGGCAGGGTCACTGCCCACTGCGCCAACGGCCCAGCTGACTTCTCCTAGAAGATGTAGAAGAGTGACTACATCGACTGAAAATAAGAATAAAAACTGAAGTCGTGTTTAAATGTGAATGCTATATTTTTTCGTTACTAGATATCTCGTGTCGTCTCGCTATCATACATTCCCTTGGGCTTCAAATTATATATCGCTTGCAAAAATATTTTACAAGCAATTCTAAAACCATCGCCCGTCATATTAAGTAGTCATATCTACTTCTATGTACATAAATAGATTGACTAAATGATTATTTTAGAATTTATGCTTTCGCGAGCGGAATTCGTACTTGTTTTAGACTGGCTTTTAAACTCATGCGTATGTTATATCGGGATTGCCCCACTAGTTTCGAATCCGTCCGGGTTCCTTCTTCAGATCGCTACGAAGCGGTGCCGTGGCGGAAAACAAGCTCATGAAGAAAGAACCCGGACTGGTTCAAAGCTATTCGGACAATCCCAATATAACATACGAGTGAGTTTAAAAGCCGTTGTTTATACATTAATTTCCAGTGACTCTAATATCAATCAAAATTACGAGTATTGTAAAATCTATGCGTCGTAGCGCCGCTACGGTAAAAGTTCCGAGAAATAAATAATTGTTATTTGTTTATCTAACTTTCAATTGATGTAATTGCTTTCAGAGTTGTGTCAGTTGATTCAGCATTTATTTATTTTTTATACCTGCATTTATTTTTTTATTTTTGCCTCGAACAATTTTTCTGTGGAATCAGGTGCCAGCTTTTGTATTTCCGAACGGATACGACTTAGGGACTTTCAAGAAAAAAAGTATAGTCATATCTCAAAGGCCGGCAACACATCTGCGAGCCCACTAGTGTTGAAGTTGTCCATGGGAGTTGGTAGTCACTTAGGTTAAGCCACTGCCCGTTTGCCCTTGTTTTATAAAAAAAAAAACTGGCAAATGCGTTTATACATCCCAGTCGCCATGTTCCCGATACTCAAGTACAGTCTCGACTGGAAGTGTGGGACTCGCCGGAATACACACTAAAAACCAGGATTATCCCCTTCGCTAAGATGAGAGGCATCACAGGATCGCTGGTTTTGCATATCTACCGTGATGCCTCGACGGGCTTCGTAAGCCAGCATCGCTTGTGGCGGTTTGCTCGCAAATTACTACCATACCATCATAGTGATGGAGGAGGAAGACGCATAGAGCGCCTTCTTTTGTAATTCTGCCGTCCTTGGCGTCACGGATTTACAAGAGCGTTTGTCTGCGGTTCCCGTTCTCTCTCCTTTATTTCTAATACCATTCAGCATACATGTAGAAATTTCTCATTTCATTTAAAATAAACTGAAAAATGACATTACTATGGCTTTTACCGACTATTATATACCGACGATGCATATACTTTAATATAATTTTATAAAGCTGAAGAGTTTGCTTGTTTGCTTGAATCTGAGGAACTACTGGTACGATTTGAAAATTTCTTTCAGCTTTAGATACCTCATTTATCGAGGAAGGATGTAAGCTATATATTACCACGATAAAATTTACCTAATTTTACGCGGAAGAAGTGTCACTTAGTATTAAAGATTTCTTAATAAAATTCTGTTTTCTTGAAGGTCTGGAGGTATTGGGTCAGAAACTCGTTGGTGGTTGTTTCCACACAGTTGAAAGGTGAGGCTGGTAATTCCTGGCATATCCCGTAAGTCTGAATTTTTTGTAAATCTATGTGGTGTTACAAATTGTTACACTTTTACCAACACCCCTCCACCCCTCACGGAGTAAATAATATTTCGGCCACACAAGAAATAAGCGAGGGAATGGACGTATGATGAATGTACAAGTATTGTAATGTTCTACCGTTATGATTTCCCCCGGGAATGCCCACGGATTGATTTTAACGATAACAACGAAGCTCTCCGTGGCCTGCCTATAAATAAACGAGCTTAATTCGAGTTAATTACATCTGTATATATTCCTTTCGTTGTTTCGTGATAACGTATATCAAACAGAGATAGAATATGGAAGTTAAATTCTGAGTCTATATTTCCATTTTGACTTTCTTTTTTGTATTGTAGTTTGATTGATGAAATAAATTTCAAAAATTATTGTTGATGTAACATTAGAATGAATAAAAAAGGTCTTTGTCGTTCTTTTAGACATATTATATGCGTGTGAACATGGTCTCCAGTTACGAACGTGAAAAATCTACCACAAATTGAGGATAGTAACCTGTTGTACTGAAAAAGATAGGGATATAGGTTACAGACGATCTCAATAGGGGTAAAGTTGTCTAAAGCATTCGCCTGCGAACAAAAGGTTCAAGTGTCACAAAGGGCGCGAAGAATAAACGAATGAAGGCTTGAAGAGCAAGGGGTAGGGGGCGCAAAACGCGGGGTGCGCGGCAGAGTCGAGCGCGAAGCTACGCCGGAACAACGCCGCGTCCGACACCCGAAATTCCGAGGAATTTTAACACCGCGTAAAATTACGTGAGTGAAACATGTAAGTTAAATTTTTGTGACGCAAGTATTAAGTTTTGGCGCGTGTCTCCGATATAATTTGCCTATTCTCGGCCCGTAAAAGTGTGCTCTACCTTGCTACAAATTAGGCGAAAATTTTAAGGTAAGCGGTATTTTCTATTCAATTTTACCCAACAAGGAAGCTGTAAAAGAATTTCTTTTTTTTTTAATAAAAGGCTATGACTTTCAAATTCATTTTTATGACTGATACATATTTTTATCGATACTGTATACTGTCAAAGTTTTTAGATCAAGAAACATACATATATTAAAACTAATAAAGGCAGACTAATTAAAAAAAAAATAGTTTAAAGTACGAGAGAAAATTAACAATTTGGCAATAAATTTACGTTTGTCTCGAGCTTATTTTGCCTAGTTTTTATTTTAACGAAAACTTAATCAAAAAAATGGATTAACGTTTTCAAATTTGAATGGCGATCAAGTTAATTATATATCTATATAATTTTTTATATATATATACGATCATAATTATAAATATATGTATTTATATGTAGAGATGAGGATTTATTCTTAGGGGTACCGAATTCTTTTTTGGGAAGGTTTCAAGGAGCAACAATTGTCAAACCACGCCGTTACCGTTATCAGTTGGCCCACCATTTTGTTTTAGTCTCTTTGTGCAAAGCATCTAATATAAAACAAAGACTGCGTGAGCAAAATAAAATAGACATGGCTGATTAATAAACATATTATTTAACTGAATTAAATAAAAATGATAAATTGCCTTCTTCAAACAGGATTTGACAAGATTTTCGAATCTCAGTAAATTTTAAAGTAGTTCTTTAAAATTTAATACTGATTGAGGGGACTCTAGGGTGTTTATTGGGGGATTGTTTTAAGAATTTATGCTAAATTTTTGGAGAAATAGTCTCTCTGAATTTTAAGTGAGGAGCGATGCCACCTAAAATTTGGCGCTTCCATACTCACATAATTATCTCACAGGTCCTATGTACTAGATATTGAATTTTGTGCTATCATGTTATATATTTTAAATGCTATATTATCTATTTTTAATTTAAAAATACTTATGTCAGGAGTGTGTTGGTCAATTGCTCAGTGGGATCGAGAATTGAAACAAGCGCCGCTCGGAGATTGGGCTACCTCTGTAACTTTTCTGCTACTGTGCTTTTAGAATAGACTATCATGCTTCCGACTGAAGAGTTCGACATCAGCTATCTTCTTATATCTGACTGTAACTGAATTTAAAATTGTATCTGAGTTATAAACTCTAAGGTTTTTCGCTTTCATCTCCGCTGATTCTCAATGGAATGTTGTAAGAGCCCCTTTCATGAAATTGTCGAGGGACCCATAGAGAAAATAGCTTGCTTTCACGCATACACACTTGTTTAATACACAGAGGAAATGCCAATCTAAGATGCATAGGTAAAGTCACCACAATAATCGAGTTAAAGTATATTTTGTTGTCAATATATTTAAAAAATCACCACATTAAAATACTAATTAACTACCACTATTTTAATTTCTTTTAATAGTTTGTCCCTAAACAAATAATGAATACAAAATTGTTTTTTGATTAATACCATTTAAAATCTTTGAAGATAGTCCAATAAATAAGTAGGTAGATAAAAATTGGATAAAAAAATTAAATCTTTTTGAAATATTTCGATAAAAGAAATCTAAGTGACGTCATAACACGTTTTTGAACCTATTGAATGGATTTTAAGATCCGTACACGATAGTTTGACTAGCCCGTTGGCGCAGTGGGTAGTGACCCTGCCTTCCGCTTTGGGGGTCGTCAGTTCGATTTCCGCCTCGAGTGTTGGTGTATTATCCTGGCTACGCTTATAATTTGGTGACGTCGCCAAACTCTCGCCAAGTGAATTACCTGTCCTAAATATGAATTGTTTGGAACCGTAACCTGCGACGTCGCCATGGTGTCTCGGTGAGGTAGGTCTCTAAGATAGGCATTAAGTTGTATACCTCAGGAACAGACGTCCGGCGTGTCATAAGTCTTGCACATTCTAGCCTCGCGTTATCCCGGTTAAGTAAAAGGGTCCGCTTAGATTGCAGAGGATTTTAATCATATAGTCCTGCACATATTTATATATATTTATAGTCGTCAGGTGTTATATAAAGCAGCTTTACGATTTGGCGGCATCTAGGCGGTTAGTGGATTATATAATTCAGACGTTCCATTGAGAATAGCCCGTTATTCAAACTCGTTAAAACTTTGAGTCCCATATGCGTGAAATGATATGTCACGAACGAGCTTACCAGGGGAAGAATTGTAAAGACAATAGTCATTTGTCTACAAATGTACACGATGACGGAGATAAAGTTTAGAAAATCTCATATTACTTCGTGGAAGCAGGTGAGTGTTGAATCTGTCTTGATGTGGATGTAACACGATTTCCCGTGGTGAAAGGCAGCTGCCGGTATTATTCCAAGCTATTTTGCGAAATATTCTCCGTGATAAAGGATGCAAATTGATTTGACATCTCTCTGTAAAAGTAAAAGCTGATTTTTTTAGGTTTAGAGTACTTACTGAAGATGTTAATTTAAGTAAAAGTTTATCTTATTGTGATATATGTATATCTACCGTTGAATTATCCGGGCTCTAAATTTTGACCTCATGTTTTGACAACAAGTTCATGGATATATAGAAGTGAATAACGTAACAAAATTATTTCACAATGCAATGCGTTTCCCGGAACACCGTATTGCTGTTACAAATCACTCGTAAGAAAAGTTAAATAAATTAGCTCTACGCTCAGGACTTGTGGGATTTTTCCTCTTGTATGTGAAAGATATTTGTTAAGTTAAAGAGAGCCAGAGTTACGTTTCAATCTATGAAACTTTTGTGTTGTTCCATGTATTTAAGTATCATCAAGTCTGGGTTTAGTTAAAAGGTAACGTATAATATATATATCTATATATGTGTTTAGTCAAATAATTTAATTCGATGTTACATACACTTAAATACATAAACAGACACTTCAATTTTATTTGTGTCTTATAAACTAATAAACCTAGGTTTTAAAACAACCTCACGACAAGGTTCTTTAGTATATTTCTTAGTAATTTATATTGGAAAGTTTATTAGCGTCTAATGGCTTTGTTTGTAATGAACTACGGCTAATTTTTCATTTTTCATCGTCCGTAAATTCATTCTGTGTAAAATGAACGTCTTAAGACGTCGAGAGCTCGTTTATCATTTCAAATGTGTTGGTTTACGGAAAACGGTAAATTGCAGTACGAAACAAGAACTTCCCATTATGGAATAAAGTATAGCTATAAGGATAGAAGTAAGGTTTATACTTTATAGACTTAAAACATTGTAAAAGTCGATTTGAATGAAGCATCTGTGAAAAGCACACCAAGGTGGAAAGTTTCGGCGAGGAATGAAAGGTGGGAGCGAAGGTCGATATGCTCAACCACCGTAAAGGAAGATCTTCATGTCCGGGCTAGTTGGCATCACTCAACTCAGTCATCTCCACTTATAAATATTATCCGTACAAGATGTATATGGCCATTGACTTACTTGGCTGGGATAAAAAATGATTTCTTGGACATTATACCAGCAAGTTCATTCAATCTGCCAGCTAGTCTTCGTGACACGATGTTAGTATAAGTAATTTAGACTTTCCTTTTGCTATTGTTACAATAACACTTACTTTTGCTGATGATCTTTAATACTATGTTAGTTAATATTAAGTCTTGTTCTATTCTATCCTATTCTACTCATGCTGTAGTCACCCATAAGTGCAGTGAAATTTATCTATATGCTATCTTTTTATGCTTTTGTAAGTCACGTTAAAATGTACATTGTGTTGGTAGCCTTTAACAAATAAAAAAAAAAAGTTTCAACGTTTTACAGTACAAATGCACTTCAAAGCTTTGAAAGATTCTGAATAATGTTTCTTTACTTGAGAACTTCCGTATACACTTAACTAGACAACTTCATTACTATTAAAGTAGGTAAATATCAAAGGAAAGGAAAAATTATATACATATACATCTTAAGGGGGAAATTAGCATTTTTTCAACATCTTCATTAAAAACTGAGTTTTGGTCTCCGACGGGATAAACATATAGAATCTACAAAATATAAGAAGTGTAAATGTGCATATTATCGCAATACAGCTCGAAAAAATGTACGACATACATTTAAAAAGGTTTAATAATATATAGGTATAGGTAATAATTGCAAGAACATTCAAATAGTCTTCAAATAGCTGAAAAATTTAGATAAATATGGACGCAGCGTGCACGGGACGCAATAAGTGTTGCGCTCAAATATTGCATTTACATTGGGAATGAGAATTTTAAGCGAAAAGAAATTGTCTGTGGATTCATGTACATACATTCCAGTAACAGTATAAAATAACTTAGACTTGATACAAAGGTATTCGAGGTTCGTTCTTTTGTTTTTTTTTTGTATATATAACAAGATGCAAACGAGCAGGCGGTTCTCCTAAGTGAATACCGACGCCCATGAACAACTGCAACACCAGGGTGATCGCAGATGCGTTGCCGGCCTTTGAGAAATGAGTATGCTCCTTTCTTGAAGGTCCCTAAGTCGTATCAATCTTTTGAATTGAAATACATCTTAGAGTAATAATATTGTTTATTGCATGATTATCCACAGTAATGAGATATGGACACGTAGTGGGACATGTATACACTTAGTTGCATGCTTAACGATAAATTGACCTAACTCAAAAAGATAGATTTTTAGGAAATCATAAAAAACGTTTTGTCACTTACGACCTAGTCCGCTTATACCATCTTTAGTATTTAAATAATTGCTAATGAATAGAAAGAATATAGAATAGAAATCCTTTATTCACGTATGATATACACAGCCTAGACACATAAATAAAGCTAAAACAAATTTAAGATATTTACAGGCCAGGAATGTGTGAAGGAAAGTAATGACCTTGAAATTTTATTTTAATGGTATTTTAGTATTGCTTTGTATTTTTAAATCTATCTAAAGTATCTCAGAGTTGGATGGAGATATCGAAATATTTTTTAAATTGACTATCAGTCAATTTAAAAAATATTTCAGCCAATCTAAGAATTGCATTGATTAAATTAATTTTTCTTTAAATATTTATTTTTAAAAATTAAATTGCATTGAATTAAACAGAAGCTGCCTGTATCATTAACTCACTTTAGACCTAAAACGTAACTGGTCATTCCGGAACATTAACGTCGCCCCGGGGAAATATCGCTTGTTCCATAGCATTTTTAAATCCTTCCTGGTGGTAATCTGTGGAATTAAGCGACGTTAAGGAGTTAAAGGGTTTTTTCGTATCTCAGTTTTGTTCTATTTGTCCAGTAAAGTTGTTGTAATGTTTCTACATACAATAGAGAATTTGTATTTTTTTTTTATTTTACTTTTATAAAAGAAAAGGTAAAAAGGAAAATGGAATACTTAATAAACTACTCGACGTTTTTTTATTAAAGAAGATAAAGAATATGATGATAAATAATATAACAATAATATTAAAATAATGTAAACTATTTCCAGAAAATGCACTTTGCATTTTTAATATTCCTAATTCTTCTTTTTTTCTAATCAAACCATAGTGCCGCACTACCGGGCAAAGGCCACCGGCCTCTCAAACCATTATTTCCTAACTTAATTCTTCTTTGCCTTCATATTTCATTTAACTATTGTGTCAAAGAGATATTTGGAAGATATCTTTATCTATAGTCTATACTAATATATAAAGCTGAAGAGTTTGTTTACTTGAACGCGCTAATTTCAGGATATACTGGTCCGATTTAAAAATCTCTTTTAGAGTTAGATAGCCTATTTGTCGAGAATGGCTACTTTATATCATCACACTAAAATTGAACCTATTGTTTTTAGGATTCCGTAGTACTACAAAGAACCCTTATAATTACGCTCTGTGGTGGTCGGTGTTCGGTGTCAGTGTTCGGTGGTCTCCCTAGCATTCCTTAACTATTAGACGTACAGACTTGAAATTTTCCATGTTGATACAACATGCTAAAACCTCATAAGGAAAATTGTTTTGAACGAAATCGGACAACAACTTTTGAAGTTATTTATCAAATACGTTATAAACGTATCAGATACGGAACCCTTCTATACAAGCATGTCTTGACACGCTCTTCGCCATTTTTGCCTTGCCTAATTTTACGCAGACAAACTTGCGGGCACAACTATTCATTTACAATCATCCAAATACAATCGGCTCAAGGGCCTGTAAAGGTATTTTGAATTATTGTATCAATGAATTAGGAGAATAAAGGAATTGAATTAAAATATTTCATTCCGTTATTCACGGAACGTACTCAGTAAGATACGAAATTTCATTGTGTCTTTGAAATTTAATGAAATTATTATTAATTAACATCTATTAACATAGTTCTTCAGCGTATCATCTAGAGTACATACAAAAAGATATTTCTAAACAATAAAATTTACACAGTAGTGGTGTGTGTAGTATATGTAGTGTATATAGTGGGATATTGCACCAAGTTCCTGCTTACCTTGCTTAGTTAATAAATATAAAGCACAGCAATTAATATCTAACAGAGTAGCTGTAATGCCCGAGCCAGGCATAGCTTCATTTGAATAATCATTTCAATGATCATGTATTGTGGCCGGTTACTTTGTAACTGTGCAAAGTTTTATGGAACTTTTTAGTCTTCAAGGACAAAAATGTACAAATACTTTGAGCTATGTCTGGCTCCGACGTATAAAATAAGGATGCATGTGGTCTGAATTATTACTCATATGCGAACCAAAAGAGATGTATTGCAGTCGTCTGTCAGTGACCGTTAATAATCATTATAGAATTAATTGAATTCGCTCGCAGTGTACACACTGATGAGTGCAATGGGCTGTGGAAAACGATGATAGAGCTATAAAACAATGAGGACAGACGGCAGATAAATCAATATACTATACATTCTATTATACTACAACATTAATCCCCTTTGAACGTTTCCATCCACACTCCATTTTCTTTTCACTTTCCCATTCCTTTTTTAATATACACCTTGTTATAGTCATAATAAACACAACACAAAAAGAATTATCAAATTTGGGGCAGTCGTTCGGAAGTTATGCACGTGCATACATTTCAGCAACTCATTTTTTTTGCGACTTTGAATTGAGATGTAAGCTACCCCATCTTTCAAGTTGGATCAAATTGCACAGAGTTTGCAAATTTGATTAAAATCGGTTATATAGATTAGAAGTCCATCGAAGACAAAGTGACGCGTAATTTTTATATACATAAGATCAGTATGGTGACGTCTCATTTATCAATAGCCCTTTGAATGTGAGCTCCTAATGGAGCTCGATCAAAGAAAAGACAAGCTCAAGGCCTGACCACAGTTCTACTCGCTGTGGCGGAATATGACTAAGAAGATGCGTTGCTGGCCTTTAATGAAGAGTTTAGGCCACCAGAAAGTCTCACAAACTGAATGAAACGCAACAACAAAATTAATTTAACTAATTTTTTGTTAAATTTTGGATTTTTTCCTTTTTTTGAACCCAAATTATTTTTCAAAAAGTTCAGCAGCCTGTGTGTAACATCAGCTATTGATGAATGTCCCATCCAAATGGGAAGAGCGGTTTCAGAGATGACCCAGCAAATATAATTGTACCTGCTACATCAATTGTAGCAATAGTCATATGGAATCACTAAAAAAATTAATTCCAATGTTTCGGATGGACCCTATATATTTTACTTACACATATAGAAAACAATTAATCTTTGATCATTTAATGTAGGATGCAGTCTTAATAATACCTCACCATGTTGCGCAACACACCACTTGTTCATACTGTTTAGGACATCATCAGGTTGGTGTATGATAATGTTAGGTCCAGCATCAACTACGTTCAGATCTTGATCTGTTACCAGGCACGCTATCTCCAGAATATGGTCTTTATTTACATCTAAGCCTGTCATTTCTAAGTCTACCCATACAATTCTTTTAGCCAAATTCTTGGCTCCAGCTGATGTGTGAGAGTTCATTTTTGCTTGATACACTGTAAAATAATTAAATGAATTACAGGGGGTCATCCATAAATCATTTCACACCGATTTTCAGATTTAATAAAATAAGCAAAACTTTATTAGAATCAATGCACTGCACTCATATAAAATATGTATAACAGAGAAAACTAACTTTATAAATTAAACTATAAGCTTAAAACTCAAGTATCAAGCAGCGCAATAAATCTAAAATGACACCTACGCAGTAAATTAACTGATTTTCAGTATGTCCCGTGTGGTGATTGAGTTACTAATGATTCTAAACATTGTTTAATTATAACATGAAAATAATAATATATTTAAATAAACATATGTAGGTACTATTGTTGTATCATACTGATATAATACTGGTAAGATATTGGGTTGTTTCATAATTAAATCTTACATAAATAATTAAACAAAATTTAACGAATTTTGTTAAATTTTGTCACACTATCTCTTGGTTTGATATCACATAATTAAGAAAATAGCAGTATCTATTCTTTATTTTATGTAGTATGTTTATAAAACGACAAAAATTTAAATTTTAACATGTGAAGTCATTTTTCTTTTGTTTTTCCGGCATTATCGCGGGAAAACAAAAATACATTAGAAACGTATAAAGAACAGAACAGCTTAATAAGACTTTCTTTGACTTCCTACATAAACTCTGTTGCAATTACCTTTTATACACTTTAAACTTTGCTTAATGTGATGGGCTGGCCAGAATGAGAATGAATCTCTTCGGCGTGGCCTATCCAACGTCGGAGGAGTAAGGTTCCTTCAAGCTGCTGTTGGTCCTTGAGCTGCTTACTTGAATCTTTGAGGAATTCAGCTAAGAGAATATAGGGAAGGGACGAGCCCAAAACATCCAATAGGGCCGAGGTGCATCTGCTATGCGGGCTCCACTAAGTTACATTACATTAAATTACAAACATTGCTTAAGAATATTAGAAAGTAAAGGATATGGCAATCGCAAAATTTTGAAGATATCGCTGCAAATAGAGTCTCCTAATAGCTTTGGCTATTTCACCGATGCTAAATTTTTAGTCACCAAAGCGTTGTCGTGGTCTATTGGATTAGGTGGAGAAAGGAAAAAAAAGCTATGTAGAAAGAAAGATCATGTTGTCAATATCGTCTGGATCGTGGTTTTACGGAGCCAGTGATGGTTTGAACTAAGTTACCTTCAGAAAATCTTCAAATTATATGTTTACCTTAATCCTTAGAGAATTTCATTCAAAATAAAAAAAAACTTTAATCGCACACTATCTTTGTAATGTTTTTCTTTAACAACTTTGTGACTCTTTTATTTTCTTATGTCACGCTTAATTTGTCAGAATATTGAAATGTAAACTTCAAACTTGTATCCATATAATTAACTTATATTATCTTAATCAGACTCGTTCGAGTTTGTCTAAGGATCATATAAGGGTTCTACAACGAACCTCCTATACTAAGAGGTCTTATTCGGGTTCATTACAGGATGCAAGGATTCTGTTTATATTATTTTCTGACGTGTTCAAGCATTTCGCAAAATTCCCTCTTAGGCTCCCTTCTGTATGGTCTAATTAAAAAGAAATCCCACCAAAAACAATCTCATGTAGAATGTTGTCCCGGCGAAATCATATGACTTGCACTGTTAATACGGTATTTCTCTTCCAAGATCTATTTTAGAGCCACGCTTCTAACTCTATACGGACTTACTCTACGCGTCGTAACTTGGCTGTCTCTGGAACTTAGTCAAAATATGTAAAAAATGCCTGACCGAATTTATTTACGGTTCATTACTTTATATTCACAGACACATTCAGTTACGACACAGAAAAAATCCTAATTTATTTCTGCTTGCAGTGTCAAAGGTTATCAAAGAGTATCTCTTTTAGGTGTAGAGAACACCTTCGTTAAAATTTGTGGCTCGACCAAATTTATTTACTGTTTATTGTTTTTCAGTTATACAATAGTTTTAGTAGTAACAAAACTACAAAATCGTACTTATTTCTTCTTCTTCAAACACCGTCCACGCAACTTTGCACTTTATGAATGTTACGCGTTGGATAAGTTGGGAAAACGTATGAAAAGATATTGTCTTTTTTCTAAGGTATCTCCTACATAATTCTCTTTTCTTACGCAAATAAACTTTCTTCATTAAAAAAAATGGAATCGCACGAAAAGCACCAGCTTTCAAATAATAAAAAAATTATCTTAATCAGTTACCATTCAAAAGTTTGAAAATAAGAAATATATTTAAAAAAAAAAAGGAATTGAGATATTCCTCCATTTTTGACGTCGGTTGAGGAATAGGAAACTTTAAATAAACGAATTAACCAAAGGATTCCGTGGATGCCTTAAATGTCATCAGAAAATAATTCGGTTAGATGTTGACCGATTCTCAACCCTAGCCAATATGCACGCAAAATTTCATGAAAATCGGTCAAGCCGTTTCGGAGGAGTTTGGCAACGCACACCGTGACACGATAATTTTATATATTAGATATACTATAATATGCTTACAATAAACAAAAAAATATATATTTTTTTCATGACATATAGAAGTGATTAGGTACTTTACGCCCAATTGCCGAGCAATTGCCGACCAGAAGGTTTGCAGATACGTTGCCGGCCTTTGACAAACCATAATAATACTTGCAATACAATTGTGTAATAGACATGAGACTTATAACGATTAAAGAATGTATCATTAGGAATCCTTATCATTGAGGAAAAACAGTGAGTAACCAAAAGTCACTTATCATGATGATATTGCAAAATCATTGGGTACTTGATTGTCTTTATATTATGATATACTAGCTGTCCTTATAAACTTTATTTGTGTTCTTTATATCGTAACGCCGAACAAACGTAGCTTCATTTGAATGATCATTTGAATGATCATGTATTGTGCCTGAGCACTTTGTGTGTGCGCAAAAATTTGTAGAACTTTTGGAGTCTACAAGGACAAATATGTACAAACACTTTGAGCTATGTCTGGCTCCGGTATAATGCAACAGCGATGAGGTTCTATACGTAGATACCCTCATCATCCCGATGTCCTAAAGTTCACAACCGTGCGATTCTCTAGGAACTTCTTATCTCGCACAATTCCTTTGTGAAACAAGAATCATCAAGGTCAGTGCACCCAGTCGAAAGTTCTGCGGTAACAAACATTAAAAAAATAACATACGGGTCGAATTGATAACATCCTCCTTTTTTTGAAGTCGTTTAAAAATAATTTCCGAATTACAATACAATAGCAAAGTTAATGAAAAAGGAAATTGATTAACTTTACCTCTTTGGTCGTTCGGCCAAAGAGGTAAAGTTAATCAATCTCCTTTATTTATTTCCCATAAACGTGACACTGTCCGTATTTTGTACATAAAATAATAATTTTCCAAGGCATGACAGTCAAAAGGCCTTGTAGAAATGTTTTCTATTTGATGTATTCTGAAGTTCTATTTGAAGTATTCTTGGTCACTACCAAATCTGCATTTTTTTATGTTTTTAAATAATCTTTCGACATTTTGTTTATTTTTTTTCTTTTAAACCTTTCCTGAAATAAGCAGAATAAAACAGAAACAAACAGAATGTGAGTCCGTAGCAGTTTTTGAGTTTAACGAACAACGGTTAATTTTTGTATAGCGTACATACATAGGTATAGATTATTTTGGTTAGCTAATATTGTACATGCGAATGTATGCGTGTTAAGGTGAGTTTAGAACAAACGAACATGTGTCTTTACTACTAAAAGCACTCTTTGTCAATCTTTTAGTGTAAAAGAAAGCTTGTCCTTAGAGTTTACACCAAAATATTAACGAGCATAAAACTAGAACAATTAGATTTTTTGTGACCGGAGAAAGAACAACGTAAGAATGCCTTTAAGTCTGTTTAAACTAAAGCAAATTGACAGTGTAGAGATAGATTGCATTCGATTCTAGTTTTTTGGTCATCGATATTTTGGTGCACACACTTAAGAACGAGCTTTTGCTTGCACTAAAAGATCGAGAAAGAATTTTCTTGTTCTAGCTCTACCTCTATGATCGTTTGGTCTAAACCTACCTTTAGGCATACGCATGTTCCAGTAAATTTACTGCTCAACCGAAGATTATCTTCATTTGAATGATCATTTCAATGATCATGTAGTGTGGCCGGGCCCTTTGTGTAGCGCTAAGTTTCCTGATTGGTGGAGCTGCCTTGTACAAAGGTAAAATTAAATTATGACTTCATGGCAAATGCAGTACAAAACATGCGCTAAAAATGGTTGCGACAAATATTAATAATCTTAGCTGGGTTGGAGGTCGCATAAAAATGAATCTGTGTATTCCTGATCAAAGGCAATGTAATATAATTATTATTTTTTAGGTAGAGTACAATTCTATAAAGACCTGGGAAAAAAACCAGTCAGGATAAGTTATCCAGAAGACAAAAAGGTGAAATTATTTAACTTCGGTGAGTATATTTGATTTCGAGTTATACACTATACGAGTACGTGACAGAATGACTTGCTTGCATTTTTTAAATATCTGGTATATACCTCTGATTTACAAAGCCTACAAGAATTCGTAAATATGCAAAGAAATATTTGTCTATCTATTAAAAACTAATACTACGTATGGAAAGAGAATGAAATTGAATATTTTTTATTTATATTTCAGGTTACAGTATAACAAGTGGAAATTTTTATTCTAAGGAGATAGTATATGCGATTAGTACAACATACGGAAGTTGGGGTAACGGAAAGGTATTTTCTTTTTTTTTTCTAAAATAGTACTAGGAATAATATATGCATATCCGATATTATTGCGATTGAGACTTTTTGGACATCATATTTGTCGACAGGTTTATAACAAAAAAAAAATCAATACAGTTTTTTTATAAGCCGTTTTTCTTTGTATTTTTAAAGTTTAGTATCTAAATACTTTTTAGTATAATAAAAATCTCGAACCGTGATAATGCCGAACGCTTAGGCCGATCGTGCCTCTCTATCGCTTGTTCCGTGTAGAAGCTTGTACTCAGGCGGAACGTGACAATAAGTCATGCTTGCTCATGCGTTTAGCCCTAGTTCATCGATTTATAAAACGTAATCACAAAACGTTGTCAAAAAATAACGGGAGTGCCGACAGAAGTGAAAACAAAACTTGAATATACAGCGGTGTCGTTAACGGTAACAGTGTCGCGAGTTCAATAGTTTTTTCACTCAAAAAATGCTAAACACGCCTAAAGACGTTTTCATTTCAAATGAAATGTTAACTTTTTACTACAAAAACTGTTGAAAAGACTGTTTTCAAATAATTATCATTTTATTACGAAGATATGTATATCGCTCACTGAGCAGACACTAATATTTTGTAGTAATTAAAACAAGATATTATTAATATTAAAAATTGCAGATATATTTATACAATTCGGAGCGACACAAACAACAGGTGATTGAGGACAATAAACCATGGACTATCGGGACCATGTTTGGAGGTGCGATGTGCTCAGCTTCGTTAAGAGGCCCGGTATTGCTTATAGGCGCACCTTTATATGCCGAAGGCAACGGTTATGACGTAGGAGCAGTCTTTGTATACGGAACAGAACAGAAGGGGTCTGAGGTGAGTTCTATTTCAATTAGAGTGTTCAAGATATCATTAAAGAGTAGAGATCAGTTGAAACAAAGGGCAGGGAGGAAACATGATACATAGCAATGGAGAAAACATTGGCAATGAAGGAAACACCAGCAGCGGAGGAAGCACTGGTAGTGGAGGAAATGCTGTCATTTTGACAAACTCCATAGACATAGATCTTATGCTTTTTTTATAGATCAAGTTTAACATCACATATTAATACTTTTTATACAATGCAAGTCACGCTAATATCTGCCCTGCCGTGTCGGAGATCATCCGAAACAAACAGACAGACAAACAGAGTGACGGACAGACAAAAATGTTTTAAATTAAATTGTGTTTTTGTTCTAGGTATCGTATCGTAAAAATAATAATATCGATGTTACAAATAGGCCCTTCAATTTATTTTATTTTATGTGATATATGTTATTTTATTTATACGTGATATGTGTTGACCTGTATATAATAGGAAAAAATTCAAGATTTTAAAAGAATGGAAAGTTATCCGTAAAAAATGTCCACACTCAGACAATAAACACAAGCGTTGATAAAACATCCCAATATAAAGGATTATCTACAACAAGAATTTGTCTGGTTAGTACGTAATATTGTAGCATTTTTAAAAGACAAATTTCATCTACCTCATTTTACTTAAATTAAAGTTAACTTTCCAGATTCTTATTAAACAACGAAGAAGTATAGCAGAGAAGTAATCAAAACTTTACCTGTTTACCATAATTTCCTTCAATGTTGAAGCTTTACCTATTCAAATATCTATGTCCTAAACCATTTTACTAATTTTTGAATCACAAAAATTGTATTGAAAATGCAGTGTACAGATAAAAGAGGGTAGTTATTCATAAGGGTATAAATACTCTGACACACAGGTAACCGAGTCAGTCGTGTTGTAGCCGTTGACTTGTAAAAACTATGGAACCATGGATACTTGCGGTTGCCAATGGAGTAGCCAGTAGTAACCGTGGCTACGCTTCTAATTTGGCGACGTTGCCAAACCAATACCAAGTGAGTTACCTGTCCTAAATTTTAATATGAATTGTTTGGATTTGGATAGCGACGTTGCCATAACGTCTCGATGAGGTAGGGCTCTTATTATCTGGAATGTGCGCGAATGTGACTAGCATAGCCAAACTAGGTCTTAAAAATTCGGTTACATGGCCTACAGAAAAGTTGACCGCTACTGTTATACGAGTAAATATACGAGGGCTTTGGTCTTGCTTTTTGTATTTGGCGTTTTACGTTGAGATTTTCTAATCGCTTGGCTTCAAAGGATCTCTTCAGCTCTTTTCAGTGATCCGTTTTCGCCATCTATAGTTCTGTGATGTGATCTGTTTACAGTTGTCAAGTGCACGATGTAAGGTTTCGTTTTAATACATCATTGTAACGCAAGTATTGACCATCAGAGTTTTCAAGTACTGAGCTCAGAATAAAAAAATAATTTCGGTAGCCAGACTACCGATGCCTGTCAAGTGTCCACATCGTTTAAGTCACCCCTTCAGTATTATTGTCTCAATGCCATCCATGCTTAATCTTCTTAGGACTTCAGTATTAGCAACCTGCCACTTGATTTGTAACATTGATCTTAAGGCATCTGAGGTGGAATGAATTGAGTGCATATTCTAGCGTGATGGGGTAACATCTTTCTTAGTAACATTAATAACGACCGAAACTTAGTTGAAAATAAAACGCCATCTGACTTTGTAAATAAAAAAAATTAAAATTTCTAAAGATAAATTAACACCAGCTATAGTCTACTCTCTAAGTAGTTAAATTGATTTATGTGACAGATTGTGAAACATTAATAAAAGCCGTTTAATTAATGTTCATTTATGGGCTTTGTAGAATAAGAATATTAAAATCGTGTCGTAATGTAATGAATGCGATGGTACATCACGTAATACTTTGCTAACATAAGATTTTGTTTTAATTTGAAATAGTCTCAGTCGCAGTTGATATAAACGGCAAGGAGGTTCGCCTCGAGGCCCGTACCCCCAGGAGATACCCTTCCAGGAAGACACCCGATATATATAAACTGCATTTCATATCTCCAGGATAACCCTGAAGAATGCTGTACCCTTCCGGAGATGTTCAAAAAGGAAGAGCTTGAAGAGTGTGGCATCAAAAAAGATGGACCTAAAGTCTTTGGCAAACACGAGGACGTAAGTAGAAGCCTGCAAGTGGTAAATCTAAAATCTTGTAAACAGTATAATAAATGCAAGAAATATAACATTCTATTAGGCAGCCGCTTGTTAAATAAAAGCTTGTACTTCCATATAAATTGTACTATATTTTAATTGTATTGTACTATAATTTCATACGTCCGCCGCGCTGGCAATAAATAAATCATTTTCATTAATCTATACTAAAATATAAAGCTGAAATTTGTTTGTTTGCTTGAACGCACTAATCTCAGGAACTACTGGTCCTATTTGAAAAATTCTTTCATTGTTAGATAGCCCATTTCTCGAGGGAAGCTATAAGCAACACACCATGCTAAATTGAATCTGATTTTTTTACCTGATTTTACGCGAACAGAGCCGCGGGCACAGCTATTAGTAGTAATAATATGATTCCATCGATTAATTTCTCTTCTCCTTCTACCTAGCGTTATGATGCTGCGATGCGATGCTGCATCTTAAATATATTGTAATAAACAACAATAACAATATTTTTATTGTAGTGTAATAAAAATATTGTATATTTGCCGATGCCCGTGGTTAACTGCTTTACGACCAAGCTTGCAGATCTTCAAGATCTAACGTTATCCCGGTCTAGTATCAGGATCCGTTTAAATTGCAGAGGATGTGGCTGTAGAACGAGTGAAGATGACCGACTGTCGTCTAAGGTCATCCCCAGAACCCCCACAATCTCTAGAATCTCACGACTAATATCACTCAGTGACATTAATCGCGACCCACTGCTTTATTTACAATTGCTAAGCTACCGAGCAATTGCTACGTCACCGATTAATTTCTATTTCATTTCAGTGCTCCAAGTATATTTGCGTGCTGAAGAAGAACGATCTGATGAAAGATGAGAAGACAATAGATAAGGAGGCCATTGGTGACTTCTTGGATAAATGGGTAGAAAGCAACGCGGAATACAAAGATGTGGTTGCGAGGTCGAAGGAAAGATGCTTGGATGCGGATCTGCCTGGACCACCGGAGGTGTGCGAGGCTAAGAAAATAGGCTTCTGCATGACGATTACGGCATTTGAGGTGAGTGAACAATCTCATGTATTTGTTAAGTCCTCTAAAACATCGACATATAGACAAAAACTGTTTTTGAAGTAAAACTTCTATTCGGTTTCGACTGGTTTTTACTTGTGCAACTTCTTTGAATCCAAGTCATTTTCCTAGCGGCGCCGTTTAGTAAAGAGGTTAGGTTGTTAATTAAACGGCTAATCAAGCTAATAGATCAAGATCTGCCTACGATATACTTACATATTGACGGAGCTAAACAAGTTTTACTTCAGTGTTTTTATATATTAGTTTTCATCAATAATAATCAAAGCAATTCGAGAAGAAGTTATAATACTGTGTTCCCAAACCACTAACAACATGGGTATCTTTAAGGCAAGAGTGAATAGGTTTTTTCGAGGCAAGCGCGTTCCACCGTAGACCGCATCTACACTTTATCAAGTGTGACTGCGGTCAAGCGCTTGCCTATCTCCAATGGTTTGGTGGTATTGTTGTCGCGTTTTGAGCGTTTCGTTCGGTTTGTGAGACTTCCCGATAACCTAAATTAAAAGCCGGCAACGCATCTGCTAGCCTTCTGGTCGTGCAGATGGGCGTCGGTAGGCACTTAGATGCCTACTGCCTGCTCGTTTGTAACATAAAAAAAGAGTTATATTTATTGTATACTATACAAAATGTACTTTTGTCTTTAAAACAATAATAGATAAGACAATCTGAATGGGTATAATCCAAGGCATCATTATTATATAACTTTATTTAATATATTTGTATAACTACATCTCATGTATGTCATTATAAAGAATTCTGCCTATTTTGAATAATACGCTAAAACAGTAGTCAAATCAGATAATCCCTCCACCGAGGTATCTCAGAATTTCCTCTGTATTCTCCAAACCGAAATCTCTAAAAGATCTACGTTCGAATAGCTCAAGCATTACACGCTTTGATATACTCAATCGACTGGTTTTCAACCTTATCTTGATGGGTTAGAGTGTATTTTTGTTTGTTGAACTGGTTCCGAGGGTATGCCGGCGCAGACAGCGGGCGGGGCTGGGCGGGGCCATGACGTCACCACCGTGTGTCTGTGTGAGTGTTTGCTATACGTCACGCATCAATGTAGGCAGAACGTGCGAGTCTTCAATGTACTGCACGAATCACACTGTTGTCTATACAAATAAATAATTTAAGTGTCCGCTTGTCATGTCGGAATAATTCTTTGATGTCTACTAGTACAGTTCGATATTAAACTACTTTACGTAAGTCTGCTAATAATAACGTGAGAATGTCTTTGCAATGAACCAACTCAGTTCATCTCTGTTACATAACGCATATATCTTCTACCTACAGTCATGTCGGTCTAGTACCAGTATCTGCTTAAATTGCAGAGGATGGTTTATATCGGATGCGAACTAATATTAAGGTTGTTAGGAAAATATTTATCTTTATAAAAGAAGCTGTGGTAGGAAAACCGGAAGAAGGAATAAGGGGCTTCTGGGCAAGGTACAAAAATCGCGCGAGTATTCGTTCTTTTACAAAATTCTTAAACTAAAATTGAATTTGGGTGTAAAAAAATTTAAAAGATTTGTTAAAAATACCCTATTGGTGAAGCGTTTTATGCAGCTTGAAAAGAGCTCCCTCGAAGGCCTTCCAAAAGTACTGTATTGAATGATCTTTCGGAATTCTTACGTTTATCAGTGGACGTTTATAGACTGCTGTAATTGAACCACTTTACCTTGATTCAGGGCGATAATCCCCATTTTATTGTGGGGGACGAAGCGTCTGATGCTGATACCGCTCACGAGGAAGATGGTCCTGCGCACGAAGGTGGAGATTTCTTTCCCAATGCGCCGCCTCCAAATATTAAGCCGAAACTGACAGTCGCTCAACAGCTAGCTTTGGCAGAGAAGAGGAGCAAGCTTAGGTAAGTAAAGCATTAGGAAAGCTTAGTAATACTGAGCTGATGTTAATAGGAAACGATCTATGGTGGCATTGCTTCATTTCTGCAGTTAGTCCTGTGAGTTTCGTGTCGTGAGATCAACAGAAAAACCAGATGCCGAAGATGTAGAGCTGTGAAATGTAACATGAGACTAAACTTATGCACTTGTTATTGAGTCTGTTTCCTACAATCATGCTTATAGCACCACTTTTGGTTGCACACTAAGAAAAAAAAAATTGTTACTCCTTGCGACCTATGGATGTCATGAGCTACAAACATCTTATGACTAATGATCTATATGATACGTTTTTTTCTGTAAATTGCCGCCGGTTTGAAAATGAACCCCTCGAACTCAGAAACATTTGCAAACGGGAGTTTAACACTCCAACACTCCTGTTTGTCGTTCAGAAGTGAATATATAAATTGCGTTCGATTATAAAACGCTTGACTAGAGTTTGTTAATAAAATATGCTTAGTTCATAGTACTACCATTAATAATACACTAGCGGACCTGGCAGACGTCTATCTTGCCTGAATTTTGGATTGATTAATGAACTGACTAATGCCAGCTTACCAATATCCTTTATGTCTTGTCGATTAAATCATAAATGTGACACTGGCCGAATGTTTTATGAAATAATTATTTTATATGACACGTCAGGCAAAAGGTCTATACGAACATCAAGTATTTATATAAACTATTCTGCTTAGTGTTTATTACACACCTATAAGTTTAATCTGTTGTTAACATTTTTATTTATCCACCTTGTAAACAGGCAGTGACGTCAGAAATGGCGCGAAAACTGTCAAGAGAAATCTTATGCCAGTTCGCGTCCAACGTCCATAGAGTTAAAGCGTTGGCCTACACGTACATTTCGGGTGCAAACCGTGAATTTCAATCGAATAGTAAAAAATAATAAGGATATAATTGTGTTCATAAGCCATTATGCTATACATATATTTTTAATTTTTAAACCAGTTCCTGCGCTTTTTATAACATAAGATCTGTGCTTACATACGTTTTTGGATGCGTTTAAGTGATGTCTGTGGCAAATCAGCGATGTTTATCGCTTTGATATGTTTATAATCAGAGATTTATCGCCACATTTGATAATTTATTATTGAAAATATTACTCATTATGCGTGTTCCCATTATGTTTATTACAATGAATGTGTCACAAAAAATACGTCATTCAATTCAACTATAATTAAATTCTCCAAATATAATCTATTTATCAACGATTGTTCGATCATTTTATTTCTTTCCAATATGTAGTTAGTCGTATCAGTAAATTAGCGAATCTTTCTCTATCAAATGAATAAAGTCATAATCAAATATTAATTGGACAACTAAACTCTTAAATTAATTGAGTTTTAGAAAATGTTTATTGTATGTAGTCGTTATCCAATTTATTTGCAATTTGAAAAAAAAAAACAATTCAATTATCAAATACCTGTCTATTGGTAATGTTTCATTATATTAATAGCCCCGTTTCTATACTAATATATAAAACTGAAGAGTTTGTTTGCTTGAACGCGCTAATCTTAGTAACTACTCCGTCTGTTAACTGGTCCGATATGAAAATTCTTTCAGTGTTAGACCATTTATCAAGGAAGGCTGTAGGCTAATATCATCTATATATAGTAGTCTATAGTCATATATCATCGCGCTAAAGTTGAAGTTTTTTTTCTCCTAATTTTATGCGGACGAAGTCGTGGGCACAGTTGGTCTTCTATAAAAAAAACACATTATTTGAAATAGTTTCCGTTCAGGACAGACTTCAATTCAAAACTTATTAAACGGGCTTTAGCCAATTAATTTAAGATTCAATCACGAGATTTTTGACACAATGTTTGAGGAAATATATTATGTACGATCCACGTATATTGTTATCAGATTATCTTTACTCAGCTGTTGCAGAAAATAAAAATTAAAAATTTAATTTATATGTATCAAGTCGCGCTGATTGTTGCATTATGACGTTTTCGTCGGCTGGAATGATAATGTGTCCTCATTAAAGGAAAATAGCGACTGGTTTTCCTTCGATCGCTTATTCGAATAACTAGTTATATTTAAGTCCATAAAATGAAGATTTCATCGCAGAATAACTTTTAAACGAATATTTTTGTGAGAATTATGATTATCCTGTTAACCGAGCGGGATGTCTAAATACATCAAACGTACTGGTAGGTCCTTGAAATATATGTTGCATACTGGAGCGAGTGGGATGTATAGATTTATCCTATGCATTTTTTTAAAGCATAATTTTAAAAAAATACATATGAAATTACGCTTTACGGGCGCAACGTACTGGACACGTTCTAGTGCACCGCGCTCTTTATAATATCAATAATGTCCGAAATTAAAAAGGGGAAGTACCCGGTTAACAGGTTATGCTTTATTATTTTTCGTTCTTTATAATATATTTATTTCGTTCTTTTGTTGTTGAGAAACTATTTTAAGCACAACCAAATAGGACTGGCTTATTTGGTTGTGCTCAAAATTACCACACATATAATATGTACATATTTAGTTCAAAGCGTTATATTTGGACATTTGATAATTTTCGTTTGACGTGAGCGTCTGGTAGTCGTTAGAAATAAGAAAAAGGGTAGTCTAGATCAGAGGTTCACAAACTTTTTATTTATCATAGACCACTTGCAACCTTTAGCTGGTTCCAGTGGACCCCCTGCTAATTGAAGGGGTCCACCATTTCTACCATATTCCCTAAAACGAGAGGAACCAATCAATACTCCCTTATTTCATTTAGAAAAGTCCCTATTTAGAATGCTAAAAGAAAAAGAAAAATAGTATATTTTAGTTTAGTGCTGTTGTCCCGACACGTTGTACGGAATATGGACTATGTTGTACTGTACAGTCGCTGAGCTTCTTATAATATTATCTGCCTCTACATTGATAGGTGAAAATAAGCCAACATTTTAGTTGTTTCCCGACGAAGAAAAATTTTTGTGGACCCCCGCTTTTAAATTGTGCCACAAACCGAAATTACTCGTTACGTCCAAATTAAGAAGGTTCTCGAAATTCAACGCGAATAAAGTCGTGCGAAACGGGTATCCTTTTAATAAGCGGGGTTTTGGGATCATATTGAACCTTCGATGATAGGGAAAAAGCCAGGACGAGTTAATTTCCGATAAAATAGCGGATAAGCCTTAGTGGAATACTTGACTAAACTTAACTAACTGAAGGATTTATCGGGAATCCATTTCTGTAGTCGCAGCGGACCCGGATCTCAGGAGGCCTGAGCATAACTGATACTGGGACTATAAATCAGGATTATATTAAACTGTATCTTGAAGGCCCGATACCTAATGATATCGAGGCCTTATTTGATAAGAACTTCATAAGAGTATCCGTTGTACGTTCATAATACTTAGAGGTAATTTTGTTTAGGGAGTATTGCGAACTAAGAATTCTTTAAAGGCTGTCGTGAGCGAAGTATTTTTGTTAACGAAAATATGGATTTGGTCGACAATTTAGTAAGTAAGCAAGTTTGTTTTAACTTAACCTTGTTTTAAGATGCTCTTAGGTACATCTTGCAGACTGCAGTAATTATTTCTATCATAAATCTGGCTACTTTGCCCCGTTGACGAAACATTAAAAAATATATTTAATTGTTTATCTATGTTTAATAATTAATATATTGACGTTAATATAATACTGGACAGATTGTAAAAAGCCAACGGAACAATGACAAACTTAATTATTCTCTCAACAAAATCAAAGCGTATTTTTATGGATGTTACGTATACGTAATATAAATAAATTATTTAAATTTTTAATAGATAAAAATTCTGATGGAATTGACAAATTAACTTTATAATTAAAACAAAATATGACATTGTACTTGAATATTTGCACACCTGTTAACGGTAAATTACGGGAGGTTGTATTTATGTAAAAATGTATGTATATAACTCGCAATCAATGTAATAAATGAAATTCAATTTGAAAAAATATTACTTCCAGCATTAAAAACAATCTGACTTCAATATACATATGAATGATGCCAAAACTAAAACCCTAAAAAAGAATTATTAGAAAACCATTTCCAAGCATTGACGCACTAAAAAATCGGCTCCGTTTTGCATGGTCGGTTATGAAGTAAAGGATGAAATTAACCGAACAATATTTTACAATCGCGATATGTCAGTGCCCGCAACATTGGTGCAAAAAGCGTATTTAAATGCGTGATAATGTCAGAAACAGCGTGTCCACTGCAGGGCGGTTTCGTGTGAACACTGTGGAAATTAACTGGTTTGTAATTGGGCATAATTTTGTGTATCTCCCATTGTGCCCTATCCGCTTTTGCCCTTGGTTTCCCTCACGTCACTTATCTATCTCCCGGGACTAGTATTTTTTCCGGATGAGCGGTGGCATACAGCCTTCTCTTCAACCCTGCAGTGGCAAAGTGTGTGAAAAATTGCATGATAATAGCTTAGTAATTAAGGCGTGAAAGAAAGTATGAAAAACTAAACTACTTTGCTTTAATCCGCGAATGAATACGAGGGAAAATCGGTGTAATGCTGCAGCCCGAAAGCTTTTATTGTCTTTCTTAAATTTATTACAAATAAACTTTACAAATGCGTATATTATTTCGAGATTATTATTTTTTATTCTTTACGTATTTCTTTTAGTATCTAAAGAAATTATGTTATACATATTTTCATCTTAAATTATTGTATTTTAATTTTTGTAAGATATTAGTAAAGATAGTGTAAATTTGAGTTACTGAAAGCTTATTTCTATATTACAATGTGCCTGAACAAGAAACCTAACAGAATTGTGAGATCCTTTCTTAAAAGCCGGCTGGACGCTATTTTTATTTTTAATTTCTGGGAGGTGCCTCGTTTGTGCAGGTAATAAACTTTAATTCGCTGACGGCTTATTGCTATAATATAATGTGTCCAAACTTTTGAATATTCAACGCCATGTTCTGTTGTATGAAACGCAGCATACGCATTATGTGCCTCGATAAAATTAATAGCAGGTCAAAAGTAAAGTCGGCTGAATACCGGGCGCTCCGTAATTTATTTCGCGGTTACGCGATTTGAACCCGCATCTTTTGGGGAATGAATCCAAACGCAAAATTATTAAGGCATTGTGAGGCGATCTTTTTATTAAGTTTAATCTTACATTATCATATTCCTACTAATATTATAAACGCGAAAGTTTGTACACGTAGATGTATGTTTGACGCTCTTTCACGGAAAAACTACTGAATGGATTTTAATAAAATTTTTCAAAAATATAGTTTATACATCAGAATAACACATGGTCTTTTAATTATAAAGATATTGTGTGAATTGTCCAAAATATAACGATAAATGTCAAGTAAGAAGGAGAAAATTTTGCCATCTGCGAGTTTTTCTGGCGTGTGCTGCAAAAAACCGTTACGAGTTTCACGTACAATTATAGTGTATGAAGGAAATATTTTTCTTCAATAGTTCTACAAAAAAACCCGTTACAGTATACACGTATCTTTCATTTTTATGCTATTAACGCTAAAATAGTGTACCATTATGGAACGGGAAAGGAAACGGGAACGCACGTTAATAATAGAATGTAGTAAACAGTAAGTAACCCAACGTTCGGGCAGGACAGCGTCTGACGGTCGCGCTAGTATACATCGATATACCATTTTTTTCTATTTGAAGATTATGTTGAAAAGTTGGATAATTGTTTTGGAAAATTTGTGGCCGGGAAAACTATTTTGTTTTTAATTTTTTTTTAAATTAAAATGTTGCAATTTTTAGATTATTCGTCATTATTTTTTCTATTTTATTAATAGTTGGACTTGTTCACCAAATCTTCTTGTAATGCGTATAAATAATTTTCTCTTAACACTCGCCGCGATTTATAATTCCACGAGCGTCGCGAACTCATTTAATATTCTATACTTATCGTAAAAATAAGATATTTCATTACGATTTTTGAGGCTTCCCCTAAAAAAATACATCTTTACAATTAAAAAAAAAACTATTGAGATAACTTTTTCGAATACTGTTTATTAACATTTATATTATTTATTGGTTGCTACTCGCGATTTAGTTCTCGTAAAATTAGGTAAAAATCTTAACGTGATTGTATATAACCTAGAGCCTTTTTTTAGCCCGATAAATGGGCTATCAAACACTAAAAGAAAATTTCAAATCGGACCAGTAGTTCCTGAGATTACCGAGATTAAACAAAGATAAAAAAAAACAAACAAACTCTTTAGCTTTTTACATTAGTACAGATACTAGCAGTTTTCCGTGACTTAGTCCGTGTAATAAGTCTTTAAAGGTAAAGAATGGGTGAAAGGGAATTTTATCTAAGTTTCTATTAATTCCTAATGGATTATTAGAACGCACGCATAAACGTCGTCTAACTAATAGGATATAGATCAACGTTAACCAGTTACATATCTTCTTTCATAATCTCCATCTGGTTTTGTGTATGAATGGAACGAATGAGACTAGGAATTGAATTATTTATAACATAGATGAATGGGGCAAATGAGACTTGAAGGAAGGAAGTGAATGTAATGAATGAGGGGATGAAATATCTTCTTCAAACTAGGTACGACCTAGGTATGCCATGGCTAGGTGCACTCGTGATGGTCACACGCTATTGACCAACGTTGACCAACTGGTCACCGTATACATAACTTATATATAAATAACATATATGTAACCTATGTAACTACATATGATTTATCATAATATCCTAGGTTTAGTAATAGTAGTAGAATTCTTTCTCTCGTTTAGTAGACGAATGAGACTTCAAGGAAGTGAATGAGGGTATGAAATGCGTTCTTTGAACTAGGTCACATGCCATGACTAGGTGCACTCATGATGGTCACGCGCTATTACTCTAACGCACTCGTAAACGACGTCTAACTAATGGGATATAAAGCAACGTTGACCAGTTAGATATATCCATCATCTACATCTGGTTTAGTATATGATGTAATACGAATGAGACAAGGGTGAATTGAATTCTTTATCTCGTTTAGTAGACGAATGAAGCGAATAAGACCTGAAGGAAGTGAATGCAATGAATGAGGGAATAAAATGCTTTCCTTGAACTACGTCACATGCCATGACTAGGTGCACTCATGATGGTCACACGCTATTACTACAAACGATGTCTAACTAATGGGATATAAAGCAACGTTGACCGGTTACATATCTTCTATAATAATCTCTTAGGTTTAATATATGAATGGATCGAAGCAGACTAGGGCTAAAAGAATTATTTATACCATTTAGTAGACGAATGGGGCGAATGAGACCTGAAGGAAGTGAATGTAATGAATGAGGGGATGAAACGCGTTCTTTGAACTAGGTCACATGCCATGACTAGGTGCACTCATAATGGTCACACGCTATTACTCGAACGCACGCATGTGTTGCTATTCTGATTAGCTACAAATGCACGCGCGCTGCTTTTATACGGTCATTGTTCATATTTCCGCCCACGGTTGTATGTCAGTGACCGATTTTGCTTCCTATATATTCCAATGTTGACTGTTCTCTATTCTTTTATAATCTAGCTAAGCGAATGAATGGAACGACTGAGATTTATAGTATTGAATGCATTTTAAATGCAGTTGTTATTCTTATTTCCAGAGATTCATACCGTATCAGATCTTGCCGCATCTTATAGCGGCGCGACTTTTACTGACTTTTAAAATATTTGACGATTCAAAAGGGCTTCTAAACGTCTACTTGAATAAAATATCATTTGAATTTGAATTTGAATTTGATACGTATGAGCAGAGTATGACTAATATTTGTTATTGGCTTAAATCATATTATGATGCTGTTGTAAATGTGCGCAATGACCGAATACACCTCATACAGTCCTGTATGACCGTGTGTCATACAAGACTATATATAACACACGGTCATCTGTTCCTAAAGTAGACAACTTAATGCCTGTGTTATAGGTAACAGACGCCTGTTATACACAATTTTTTTTTTGTAGAAATATATAAATACATACATATATATATTACACCGTGAAGTGGCGGCAATGCTGTCACGTCAAGTGATGGTATTGTTGTCGCGTTTTGCTCGGTTTGTGAGAGTACTCCGCGGCTAAAACTCTTCTATAAAGGCCGGCAACGCATCTGCTAGCCTTCTGGTCGTGCAGGTGTCCATGGGCGTCGGTAGGCACTTAGGTGATTGCTGCCTGTTCGTTTGCCCCTTGTAACATAAAAAAACAACTTAGACCAGTTGTTCAAAGACATCGTTAATCAAGTGAGCCACCTCCGGTTTTTCTCTTTGTTATATGAAGAATATGCACAAAGAGCAAAAAGAGCAATAACTACGAGTATATAAAGTTAGAGAATTTACGCCAGACATTTGATTATATTTACAGCTAAAGCAGCATATAGCGAAATAAATTGCCGTCAAGTGCCAATTCATTAGACATTGACGAAGGCTAAGCCATATTAAAAATATGATTTCGGAGTTATTAATACAAAAGTGGTATAATCCCCGCTTCATTTTATTGGACTCTTTTTGACATCACAAGGGCCAAACGGGCAGGCATCTGAGTGACTGCCAATGCCCACAGACAACTGCACTACGAGAAAGCTCGTAAATGCGTTGCCGGCCTGAAAGAAATATTTTTTAAGAGCGTTTCCTAAACAATGTACCCATAGCATTTAAAGAGTATATATAAACTACGGTGACTTGTTTTAGAATAAAAACAAACACGTAAATATCTATAAGATTAAGGACCCATCACGTACTTGAGACAGACATAAAAACAAGCCACAGAGATTATTCCTGGTTTACGATTCTCAGTTCACCGTTTGAATTTATTACTGCTTCGGTAAGATAAAATAACGCGCCAGGCTTAATAGATGATTGGCTGCCACCATCCGCCACCTCGGCCGCGTTGGTTGCAACGATTTATTTCAATTTCGAATGATTTCTTTTTTGTGCAAACTCCTAATTATATTGCTAAAAGTTAAGTAGCCTATTTTATTACTCGGAAAATTACCTATCAACCAGTGAAAGCATCGTTGAAATCGGTGTAGTCGTTATAGAGATTGGTGACATGTAGGGTAATCCCGGATCGTATACCTCTACTACGGATCTGACCAGTTATCGGACAGATAAAAAGGTCCACCCCCTGGGCAGAAACAAAACCTACAATAAGTAATTAAAATAATCAGTAACCTACTCGCGTCATGAGGAATCACAGCGGTCAACCTGCACACAAGAGGATTGACAGCATCAGATAGAGCAGTTGATGTTGCCACTTTCTGGGCCACTACTGTATAACAACTACTTTTATGAAGTTTGTCATTGAAGCAATAAGAAAAAAGTGGTAAACAAAATAAATAATTAATCCTGAGAAATAATAACGGCGACGGGGTGCCGGTTGGGCGCGTAACGTCGCCTGGTTTTCGTCACTGAAAGATCATACGTTCTAATCTGTCCTGATTCTATCGTGTGCTAATAAAATAAAAATAAACGTATACTTTAACAAGAAACAATCAGTGTGGACGTCTTACAGTAATCATTTTAATTGATTTTGTTCAGAGTTTGATGTGTTTATTACAGGTAAGTAAGTTATGTTAGATGTTGGTTCTATAAAAGAAAACACACCTACTTATACAATTTTATAAGATTTTGAAAAAATATATTTATTTTTTTATTTTTATTTTTATTTTTATACAAAGATATACCAGCAGCATGTGGAAAATACATTTAAAAACTTAATTAATTATGAATTCACAAAGAGAGTAGCGGATGGTAGCTGGATGGGATTGAGTGTGTCAAGTGACAGGAGAGAGTAGGAGAAATAAAGGGAGGCCTATGCCCACTAGTGGGCTATAAAGTGGCTGACAATGATTATAATGATGAACAATGGTATATAAATAAAAATGAATGAAAGGGTGATAAAAAATAATTTGAATAAAAATATTCGTGATAGTTAATATCATATATAACTTAAACGTTGAACGGTTAATAACCCAACATGCTGTGACAAACAGTATTTGAACACACGCCAATATAGGTGATAGCGAATGTTCAAATACTAGACAAATCGACTAGACTAACTGATCGAAGTCTTCATTTTAAAAGAGTTAGGGACGTAACGAGATTACTCGTTCATAATAAGGCACCTTAACTAACGAATTATTCTTATTAACTAATTAATCATTCCTAACGAACTGGTCTAAAGTGGCCCAGAACCGTGGTCGATTGAAGAGTCGTATATATATACGACTCTATATATATATATATATATATATATATATATATAGAGAGAGAGAGAGAGAAGTCGATATTGAGAGAGGCCTTTGCCTTCAACAGTGGAAAATAGATGGCCGATTATAATAATACAAAAATACGGCCCCACCCGACTGCATCTAGAGAAAACTTGAGCAAAACAACATAGGATTGCATTTTTGCTGCTGAGTAGATTGCCAGAGCATTTTATCAAAGAGGGGAGGATTCAGCAACGCTCGAGTAATTCCCAATGATTGATTTGCATGATTTTTTATAGAACACATTGTTGTAGCACTCACCCTGAAGGATAGCCAGCAGGATAATGATGACGAAGAAGAAGAAGGAGATGTCGAAGATGATGCGATACACCTCCGAGTCGTCGCCGTCGGGGGGCTCCAGCTCGTCCCCGATACCACCGCCCGCGCGCACACCCTTGTACAGGTTGAACACGAAGCACTGCGAGGGCAAGATAAGAAAGGATATATGGAAATATAAAGGTACCGTAAGAATGTAATAAAGGATTAATTATGCTATTATTACACAGGGGACTAAACCTAGTCAGAATTTAAATTCAGAAAAACAAAACATAATATCCATAAGGGAAAAAAAATTCTTATATACTTGCAAAAAGATTAAACGTTTAAAATTCTGATAATGGGAATTGTCGATAATAATTTTAAATATGTCAAAAAAACGCTTAATAATTCTAACCATAGATTAAATAAATAGATAGCCTTTTTAGGCGTGTGGTCTGAGTTTCCTTATTGCTACATTCATGATATATTTAGGGCCAGAGTGATCAGGCATTCCGTCGTGCATAAGCACTTGACATCAAACTTGGTTCAAACGAATCTTAATTTATTATTAAAAAAGAAACCAAAACTAACGGTAAGCATGTCGTGACAGTTCCTGTTAACTTCATCGTCCTCCTCTTGCACGTAGAACTTGCGGAAGAAGTTGAAGGCGATGACCGTGTAGATGTACACGATGATGGTCAGCAGCATGACAGTCAGTACGAGCTAGGGGAGAATTTAAAATTTTTAGCAATTTCATTTGACTATAAAATTACGATTAAAGGAGGTAGTGGCCTAATCAGTGTTCGGCATTTGAGTCGATCGCTAAGTTAAGTTGCTCTGGCTGCGACCGGGTGATGGACGGGTGACCCATTCTAGCACTGGTTTATATTTGATATCCGACCTCTTCCGTGTTTCGGAAGGCACGTAAAACAGTGGGAGAAATGAAACGAACTGCGTAACGCACGGTCACAGTCGGCGATTAATACGTTACGTTTGTATGCAGCCTTATAACAACTATTATGGAATTTTATCGTATCGTATTAAAGAATTTTATTATAGCGATGTGTGTACGGCAGTTGTTAGGGCTGTGACGTCCCGTTATTACGAAGTAGCAATTATAAGGCATTGTGGGTCCGCCGGTATTGGAACTGGTATGCGAGAACTGCGGTAAAGACGTCAACCCTTTTTTGTACCACTTGAAAAGTGTTTATCTAATACCGGTTGTAAGTTATCCTAGAAGATGCGTCTATACACTTGTAGCAAATTGTAGGGGCATTTGAGATTGGACGAGACTTGTCTTCTTAGTTTTTGATCTAAGGCTAAATAAACACTATTAGTTTAGTGCTTTTTTTTGTTGGTGAATAGGATTGTGACAGATTTTTGGGGGTATAGGAACGATAATGCGTGCATGAAGGGTTTGGTAAGCATCTATGGAGTACGTCTATCTGATCGTGTTTTTTATAATAGTTTTAAGAAAAAAAAAACATTAAAACAAAACTTACTTCAATTTTATACGTTTTTTTTAAAGCAACACCTTTTGTTGAATTGAGTTAAATTAATCGATGAAATTTTATACAAAAATATCTGGGAGACATTTTCGTATGGAACTTTTTAACTTTTTTTTTAATACGCTCCATATAAATGTACAACGTGTTGAAGAAACCTGTTCAATATGCGTCTAATACCCTGTAATTTAGCCAGGCTGCATTAGAGCTCCGAACCCCCATATACGAGACGTTGACCCTACAATCTACACACGACCAATCATAAAGCAAACAAAGGATATTTCGTCTATAGTGTCCATCTCCTCGTATACACTGGTTGCTTTATCCCGGTTTCGTTCGGGTCGTCTTTAGGGTATTATTTTCTAAACCGCGTATATAATTTTTCTATTGTAGAATAAGGAAGATATTACATGCATTGAATGTGCTGATTTTCCATAAACAAATATTACGTGCAAATGTGTAAAACACCTTAATGTCAAAAAGTCACAACTGGGCGGTATGTGAGGAATTTCCTGCCTCGCATACCATCTACGTGAACCGATACGCCTAAGGTACTTTCTAGAAAAGAGCGTATTCATTTCTCAAACACCGGAATCGCATCTGCGAGTCTTCTAGTAGTGCACTTTTCCATGGGTATCGGTAGTCGCTGAGATGAACCGCTTGCCCGCTTGCCCCTTAGTGGACATATAATCAGAAACACAGAGGTAGTTAGGTAGTGGCCTCGTCATGGATATCACTACCGTGATCGCAGATTCATATGTAATAGACAAAAAGTAAACATTGGAAAACCAGTTAACCATCTTCAAAATTACCAACCTGCACTTACATGTTTTACTTTAATATAATATTGATAGGGATCGCCCCCCACATTTAATTTGGCTGAGTACTCCCGTGACGTGGCAAACAAAGGGTCCCTCCCGTGTCCAGCTGCACCCACGCTACAGTAATCGCACTGTAATTTATTCGGATGATTCACTTCACACTTTCCAACACAATAATACAATGATTTAAAGTCAGGATATGACTTAGAACACACCCCACGACAGGCCATATTGGATAGAAAGAAGAACTAGGCCTCTCTCCGTTTGTACTATCTCTTTCAGCTCTGCAATACGAACGTAAATTTCCTCTTTTCTCGAATAATTATAAAGTATAGCATTGTTTTTGAAACCAAAATAGCCATTGTTTTTGGACACATGTATAAATACCTACATATATATAATACACCCAGACTGGAGGTGGGAAGCGAACCCACAACCCTCGGAGTGGAAGGCAGGGTCACTGCCAACTGCACAATAGGCCAGTCAAATAAAATAACTTGAAAAGATTTTTTCCTTTTCCTCTCATTTTTCCTAACGAAAATTTATTTCCTAGTGAGTTTTAAGAATGTTCTATCATCATGGAAAAATTTAAGGCTCTAAATGTTTAGTTTAGACATCCTTGGGAAGGGACTACATTGCGGGCGGACGGACAAACGGACGGACGGACAGAACGAAACCATAAGAGTTCCCTGGAGGAGTACAGAACCCTAAAAAATATAGAAATTTAAAATATAAGGCGGACAAAGGCAAGCTTATTCTCTGTAGAAATCTCATTTCCGTAACAGAATGTCTATTATAGTAATATGAAACGTACAGAGTTCAGAGTAAAGGTACGTAATAAACAAAACACAATTCGTTCCAAATTTCCACTTTACTTCGTCCCTCAAGTGCATATTCGTACAGTCAAATGAAGTTACGGAAACAAAGAGGCATTACTTATGAGCAGATAGTAAAAATCCTAAAAAAAAACTTAATTCAAAAGAATTATTTTTAAGGAAAACAAAACCGCCTTCAAAAAACTCCAAGCAACTAAAAAGCTAAAAATAATTAGTACCTTCTTACGATTATTTAGTAGACACCTAGTGAGGCGTTGAAGTCGGTACCAAGTGAAAAAGGTTCCTCGCTAAGCCGATGCAGATAGTAATGCGTTTCCATACACAAAACAGGTTGTCTGGGTCGCTATTTGGCGATAAGATCTCCAAATTGTACCATACTAAAATATTTCTTTATCTTTTTTTATTTATTTAACAAGGTGCAAACAAGCGATATTCACATAAGTGACAATGGGCAACTGCACCACCAGAGTATGCTCTTATCTTTGAGGCCCCTAAGTTGTATCCGTTCGGAAATACCGAAGTTGGCAACAGATACCACATTAGACTTGTACGAGAAGAAGTTTCTAGAGAAACGCACGGTTGTGGACTTTAGGACATCGGGGTGATGATGGTGGAACTACATATTTTGACGAGTTGTCCTGCGGTGGATTGCAGCTGCAATTTAGTTGTTAATTGTATTAGTTCGAACAATTCTCCCTCCCTATGATACGTAAATTATCATGGGGAGTGTTCCGGGGAATTGTATGTAATAATACGATACGTCGTATTATTACATACAATTCTTTATTTTTTATTTTATATTACATACAATTCTTTATTCATTATTTTTTATGTGCTCTTTTGTGCAGTAAAGTTTATCCTATCTATTTTATACACTCGAATTGAGAACCACCTCCTTTTTTGAAGTCGGTTAAAAATTGTTCGTCTCAATTTGGATCATCCAAATTAAAGTCACTATAAAATACGAATTTTAATGACTTAAATTTAATTTTTCCGACACGATAAATAACTTGCATCGCATTCCACTAGGTAGAGTTCGCTAAAACTGTCGTAAAATTAAAACATGGCCGCAAAATCTTATGGAAATAAATTTCAGTCAGGAAAAATGCAGCGGAGATATTTTGTAGAAAATCCATTAAGCCATGTGGCTTGAGGGGCGTGCTTCAATATCGAAAGCGCTGATACAACTTGTATCTCTGTGCCTTTGGTGCGCGGATGACATTTCTCTAAAAAAACTATAACAACACCATCACTAGACGTGACAGCATTGCCGCCACTTCACGCCGATCTCATGTGAGAAAGAGGTACTGGTACCGACTTCATCACATCGTCGGGGTCAAACACGTGTGTATGTGTAAATACCAATTATTTTATGCTTTTTATTCTTCGCGTTTTTTAAAAGCAGTTTACTTTTTATTTAAAAATAATTTACAGAGTGAACGTTCCAAAACATTGCTATTGGTGGGACCGGATCGCACCGATATAATTGTTTATCTAGTCCGAATGTATGTAACCGAACGGTATCAAATTATCACCTCTGGCGACACACTGCTAGGTGGGTCATAGCTAATGCACATTGTAAAGTTCGTGTACCCTACCAAAATAAACCATTCTGTTAGCGGCACAATGTCAAATGCAAACCATATTTATAATTTACTGTATTTGCAATTTAATATGGAGCCTCACGAGCTCAGTAGTAGGAAAGGTTGGTTGTATGATTATTTTCGCGTTGACTCCCAGAAAAGGCTTATTTAAAGGGGACACGAGAATGTTGGAATTTTACAGATTAAAAAATTATTATCCGTGGTCCAACACGACAACGTCTGCCGGATCGATCAATCATTTATGGTAATTCATACATCTATTTTTTAACAAAACATTTTCAAAATTCTTCTTCGTTGTGGTTGATACACCTACACACTATTTAATTCGGTAATTTCACGTTGCACGGAGAAGACACGAAGGAAATTATACATTCTTGTCCAATTCCTTTATCGTAATTCTTGGCGGTATTCAACTTTCATTGGCAGTTAGCTGAATGTACAAGGTATAACAGGCTACTTTACTTTTAGTTAGCAAAATAATTAGGGTTCTGCACAAAACAAAAACCCTCAAAACTTTATCAAATCGTTTAATTCACGCGGACGTCTTAGGTTACAGCTAGTGAATAATAAAATAAAAATTACTAGCATGAATCAATAAATTCCTAATCGTGCATTCATACCGCAGTTACGTTTTGTACATCAACGTTTCCCAGTCCCGTCAATAAATTATTAATTGTTAATATACGTTGACGTGTTAGTATATGTTAAGCCAGGTTGCTCTTATTGATGGATGGTGCGACCGCGAGGTGGCGGAATTATATACCTATTCTTTGTTTTGTTAATTTACGTTATTGACTGTGTGGACACGATAAGTTACAATCAAGAAATGGTAACAAGGAGTCACAAAATTTACAGATAGTTACCTAATGTTACCGTGGTGCATTGTGTTGCTCCACAAAAGTTAGCTGCATTGTGGATGCACGCTTAGTAAGTATATCAAGGTATTACATCCAATCCATTGTAGAGATGGTAACATCAATATTTTATCGTGGCAAGGTGTAGGTACCGACGTGTAACAAAAACACGTGTCATCGCGTGTTGCACCTATGTTGAATTGTTATAACTATTGTAATATTTTATTGGTTCCGCTACACACGCGATTTACATCTCTCTATTTCATAGAGGTTTTAGTTAACGCGCATTTCTCATTGTAGTACAAAATCAACATTTTAGCCAGTGCCAACATACTAATTTGATACTTAACTATATCCGAGCGTAGTTTTTATATACAATGTAAGTGTCTGTTTGTATAGTCCAATTAAATTCTTTTGCTTAACACATTTTGTCTATAGTTATGTAATATAAAAGACAATGAAAGTACTAGAATAATTTGTTTCACGGACGTATCGCGATACTACCTTCGTAGTTACCTCTTTCTCACATAACATCGGCATGAAGTGGCGGCAATATTGTCACATCAAGTGATGCTATTATTGTTGCGTTTTTGCATCTCTATTTAAAGGCCGGCAACGCATCAGCGAGCCTTCAAGTAGTGCAGGTATCCTTAGGAGTCGGTAGTTACTTACCGCCTGCTCGTTGACCTCTTTTAACATAAAAAAAATAACTATTAAATAAATTTTCCTAGTTTAATTTTGAAGTCGGTGCCATCTACATCAATTTAGCGGAGAACCTATTTGGTTTGGTACCGACTTTAACACACAAGTAAGTGTCTACTAAATCGTATGAAAGTACTATTTATTTTCTACTTTTTAGTTCGTCGCCTTTTTGTTATTGAAGGCGGTTTTCTTTTTATTTAAAAATAATATATCTAAAATGTGCTCTAGCTCATGTCAGGTCCTTAATCATGAGCTCGCTACAAAGCGAGCAACGTCCTGGCATCGCGGGTCACTGCTCACTGTGTGAAACATTCACAGCCCGACGATTACCTGAATAAAAACAATTATTAAGAATATTAGTCATCAAAATGAGACAGCATAAATTCAAAAGACTAAATCGTCTATCGCGATAAATATGGCCATACTTCCTAGTAGTTGAACGTAATTTCTTAATCTATATACGTTACAAAAGCGAAACATCTCATCTATTACGAAATCTGGAAAACCGCGGGACATACAAAGATAGAATTTGGCTGCGAAGCAGTTTTTTTAGTTAGTAGATGTCCGCTAGGAACGCATTTTTCGATAGGGCCAGACTAACGAGGTCTTAGTACTCTTGCAAGTTTAATTTTACGCGGACGAAGCCGCGGGAAACAACCAGTTAGCGATAAAATAACTTGAACCATACTTCTCAAAGGTAGTCAACGCATCTACAAGCCCTTTGGTGGCCCGTAGTCACTCATTTGAATCGTCTGGCCTATAGATCTCAAGAGATTCAACCGAAATGTAACCCTACATGGACGTACCATTCAATCCATTCCCATGAATAAGTTTTAGACTGTACTGTACGTACTGCAACTGGGCTAATATTATTACGAACTAGCTGTGCCCGCGACTACGTCCGCGTAAAATTAGGTAAATAATAGATACAATTCTAGTGTGATGATATATAGCCTATAGCTTTTCTTGATACATGGGCTATCTAACGTTGAAAGAATTTTACAAATCGGACAAGTAGTTTCTGATGTTAGCGCGTTGAAGCAAACAAACTCTTCAACTTTATACTAATGTATAGATTAAAAATGTTACTATGTTTTACTTTGGTCAACAAACCCAACTTTCGGATCATATTGAATATTCGAAAGCCAATATAACGTCTTCGGCTAAAACCGTAAATGTATATCCGTGATTCGGCGGAAACATAATTCGTGGCATCTTCTATTTAGGAACATATATCAAGCACACTAGAGACATAAGCAAGTAGCATAGCTGCTTAAATAAATTCACTTATATGCAAGATGCATTGTGTGTTCCAACTTAGTCTTACTTATGAAGACAGAATATAATATGTTGCCTTACAACTTATATACAGACGTGGTAAGGGGACTTCCATGTATATATATATAACCGATCTCTACAACCTTACAACTAATATCACAAAGTGACATTAATCGGATACCAGTTTTACGTGCCTTCCGAAAAACTTCTTTCCTTAACCGAACGGCTAAGGCGTGGAATGCTCTCCCGGCGTCTGTGTTCCCAGCGCGACAACAATACCGTCACTTGACGTGACAGCATTGCCGCCACTTCACGCCGATCTCATGTGAGAAAGAGGTACTGTTACCCGGACCAATTCGGCTGAAAGCGTAGCGCTACTTCTAATTAAAAATAAATATATATATATATATATATATAGCCTTAATTAAATTGGATTATTAAAAAAAAAAATCTTCAATATCCTTGATACGGCTCCATCACTTTAGAACTTGTTATTCAGAATCACTTTAGAAACAGATAGTCATATAATATACATTTATACATACACCGTTGAGCTATTGAGGCCCAGTATATATGTATGTCCTTTTTACTTTCTATAGGTGGAATTCATCTTCCATGGTGCAGCAACGGTTCGTTTCAACGAACCCTTAAAAGAAGCTGTTGAAATTAACGTGCGAGGGACGAGAGAGATGCTACAGCTTGCACGAACATGCCCAAAATTGCGGGCCTTTGTACATATCTCCACAGCGTATAGGTAACGTTCTGGTATTCTTAACATAAGGGTAACAGTCAAAAGTGAGTATAAATCAAACCTGTCTGCAGGCGACCGAGATAGGTATAAACCAGTTAACTTAACTGCCGTCACCGCGCACGACCTTGAGGGTAGACATTTACTATCCGTAGCCACGTAATCGCTAGTGTGATTAGTGCGAGTGTTCCAACTTTAACACGACGGTAAAGTTAACTTCAATTAATATGGAGTTTGATCACGCCGCCTAGCGTTAAGTAGCGGCAACTTTGTAAACTCCATACGTATTGAAGTCAACTTCACCATCGCGTTAAATTTGGAAAACTCGCACTAAATACACAGGTCTCGCGGCTAATTTCACTTCTGTCGCTATTCCCGAAATAAAGATTTTTTTATAGACCTTATATGCAATACATTACGTAATATACGTAATGAACATTACGTTTGACAATCTAACATTATTATAGACCAAACTGTCGAGTATTGTATTTTTTCGGTTTATAGTTTTGTGCGGATTATACATAATTGTAAATATTACTAGCGGACCCGATAGACGCTGTCCTGGCGAACGTTGGCTTGTTTACTATTTACTACATTTTATATCCTATGATATTGTCCCCGTTACCGTTCTATAATGGTTCATCTATCAATCTAGCATTAATGGCTTTAACATGACAGATGTCAGCGGTTTTTTTTGTAGAACTGTTTAAGATAAACATTTCCTTCATACACTATATACGTGTAACTCTAACGGTTTTTGCAGCGCACGCCAGAATAACTCTCAATTGGCATAATTTCCTCCTACTTACTTAACATTTATCGTTATATTTTTGATAATTCACTCAATATCTTTATAATTTAATAGTCTAGGTGTTATTCTGATTTATAAACTATAGTATTGTAAAGTTTCATTAAAATCTTTTCAGTAGTATTTTCGTGAAAGAACGTCAAACATACATCCACACATCCATGTGTAAAAACTTTGGCGTTTATTGAGTAGGATTCATTGGTTTGAGGTCATACTTTAGAATATCTCCCTGACTTACATCAGAAAAGCCATCCCTTTGATGAATGCTTTGATGATCCCACATTTATATGAAAACAAGGTTGTTAAAGTGAAACAGAACAACATAAAACATTTAGGTATAATATTAAATTAGAGGTAGCGCCACGCTTGTAGCTGAATTGGGCCGGCGCGTCCGGGTAGCAGTACCTCTTTCTCACTTGAGATCGGCGTGAAGTAGTGGCATTGAAAAAATATTTTTTGATTCTATACCATAACTATAGCAGAATGTTTAAAAATACCATTAGTAGATTATACAATTTGAAATTATTATTCTTGTTCAATTTTTAAAAAAATTAACATAAAGAGTTTAATTTTATTTTTAATGATAATTAATAATATTTTTAATAACATAAGATATCTGATTTAAAAGTGTATTTAAAGACATTTTATAAGTTACTAGCTGCCGCGACTTCGTCCGCGTTAGCACTCCTTCTCACTTAGGAAAATGAAAAATAGATAGTCGCCTCTCAGACCTACTGAATATGCTTGTAAAATTTCATAGAAATCGGTCAAGCCGTTTCGGAGGAGTCTATACTCCTAACTAACATTCAGAGGAAAATTTTATATATAGGATATTATAATATTTGACCTTACCATATTTACTGAACTAATATTTTGTATAGTTTTTCAGTCAAGTTCTTTACGTTTGTAAATGCAAACCGCACCGTACTTTGAATAAATGATGTCTACACCAGCCAGAAGTAGGTCTACAATTAGCATGAATTATTAATGCGGCGATTGGTTGCAGTACTGCCTTTATAAAACAACCTCAAGTAGCTTTTAGAACAAGGAAAGAATATGACACTTGAAAGGAGAGTTAATATATTATGGAGAATTAAGATAGTCTTCTCTTATTAAACAGTAGTTAATCATGCCTCAAGATTTGATAGACTAAAACCTATGTGTCGTACGTGCTTGTGTATACCCTAAACTTAGGGTGTCGTAGGACAAAGCGTCTTGTTTTTAGCAAAGATGTTTAACGCTTTATTGACAGATTAAGGATCTCGATGGACTTAAGAAATAGCGTATAAGGAATAGAGCTCATTAGAGTCTTGTGCCGCCAAAATTAGACAAAATCATCTGTAATTGCAACTTTTTGCTCAAAATGAGAAAAATAAATGAATTTATTACGTCACACGTTAAGGGTGTCAAAAGCTTAATTGTAAAATATGTCATGTCACATCAAGGGCAGGGGTTTCGAAAATGTATCAACCAGTGACGAGGATGGAGGAGGACCGCGACGACTTAATAAACCGTAAAGTTCGTGTGACGTAATTAGTTGATGGCTCCTTCAAAATATCAACCAGGCATGTAAATTATGCATGTACATAATAATTCATATGCTCACTAAAATTGCTAACTCGATTCTGACGCCTCTTTCGTAACCCCAAATATCTTGAGGATAGAGCGACAATTTCCCTAATAATATGTTCGTTATAGTATATTTCGAAACTATAAAGAAACTAGAACCCCCCACTAAATTCCACCGACTAATATGAGTTTTTAGGGTTGCGTCGTACTGAACCGTACGGACTGAACGACACTGCAAGGAGAATAGTGTCGTTCAGTCCGTCCGTCCGCCTGTCCATCCGCATGATGGTAGAAGGGTTGTAGGAATTCTAATATTACATGAAATATGCATGTACTATCAACATAAAAAATTTAGTCTCTGAACTTTGAATCTTTCATGTTGATAGAACATGCTAAAAACTCATATGGAAAATTATTTTAAAACGTATTTGGATACGTACATTGCGGGAACCCTTTTATATATGCGTGTCTTGTCACGCTTTTGGCAAACCATTTTTTTTTAAACAAAGGTCAAAAGAACAACACGTGATAAAGGGGTATGTGCTCCTAAACGGTGATCCCAAAACACAGTTGTGTAATGAGACGCATAGCCGGAGCTGGTATTTAATTTTCGAGTACCCTCAGCACGAGAGCAGCATAAGACTACCCACGCGACTCTATGGGCTCGCTTCTTATCCACCTAATGACAATGATCGGCATAAGAAAATATTTTAAAAGTATTATCAGTATTATTTTCAGGTAATAATAACTAGAAAAAGAGTATTTCACCAGGAAAAAAAAATAGTTTCGAAACATCAAAATGTTTTGAAAGGTATTTTGTTTTGAGTTTTACAAGTAACGTTAACACAAAAGGATAAAAGTGTACAAAGTGACTATCTACTATTTTACGAAATATTTATAT